>CM023491.1:67726820-67895196 GCA_013339685.2 Hyalomma asiaticum
CGCCAGCTGGGACTTTCGGCGCATGTCCGCAGCGAGTTGGCGCTGAGCCCGTTGATAGTCTGGGACAGTGATGTCCCAGGTGCACTGCTTGGCGTTCGGCGGGGTCGCGTCCATGGCGCAACACACTAACAGAACGTGCACAGTCAGTAGAACCACGAACACTCGCGTGTTCGCTAATCCGTTAGGCACGGAAGGGGCACGACGCGCACGGCGCCGTACTCGTGCGAGCGAGGCGGCCGCGCGACCGCTCTCGGTGGTGACGAGCTCGCAACTCCCCGTTGCACTAGCCGGAGAGGGCATTCCATACGGAGGGGCCCTCTCTACCCTCTCCACACGGAACGCAGCGGCGGCGCTCCAGTCGGCAGACCGCGGCTGCTCCACAGAAGTAGAGTGTACTATAAATGAGCGGCGCGAGCGGAGCGGGCGCGCCGGCGCGCCGTTCAAACCGGTGTCCCCTCTCGCATGGAAAGCAGCGGTGGCGCTGGCGTGCCTAACCATTGGGGCAGCCGACGCGCGGTGGGCACGGCCAGCGTGGTCCGAGCTGTGGTGCTTATTCTAATTCTTTTTTTTTTTTCGCGTGTGCGTGCGTGCTGTGGCATGCACATTGCAATAAATATTGTATAAACATAGGTACGGCAGCACAGTCACGCTGGCCGGCGTTTTCACAGATACATCTAATAAAATAAAGATCCATTCGGTGCGCCTTGCAAGCATCTGATGCGCTCGCAGCTTCGTTGCACGATCCCCTCTCGCGGGGCGCGATGGAGGCGTTAATTTTATTTAAAATAAAGCCGTTTTTAATCAGAACTTCCTTATACATGATTGGCGTGCAGGAAAACGTCAGGCAGTGAATTACTTTGTGGGATATATTGCAAAAATCTGGCATAGGTGACGACGGCATATATTTTAGGATCGCAAAAACGCAGCCTGCACAAAATAAGAAGAAGAATGAGAAAAAAACAAGCAAGGAAAACGTCGTAAGAGTGGAGGCACGGATGTCCGTCATTCCCGATGTTATACATAAAGATGTGGAGAGTACGAGAAGAGAGCTCGAAATGAGCAACATATGAGTTTCAATCTGCTCTAGCAGGCCAATGTCGAAAACGGCAAGACCTTCTAGGTCTATTTTATGCTGAGTACAGGGTCCCGTTAGGCTATCTGAACTGTTACAAGTTACTGCCCGGAATTACCAACTTCCTTATTCTCATCCTGTAAAATTATTGAATACGTCTCACAATTATTTAGCTAGTTCGTTACCGATAGTTATGTTCATATCGCAGCCATATCTTTCCTAAAGATTTCTTTAAAATGACCCAACTTAAATACCTCTGTAATTTCTGTTTTTGTATATTTTTGCTGCCGTAATTGCTCTCGTTATATCAGGCGAAGTCGACGTCATTTTTTATATTTTAAGAGAGCAGTTTAACTGGTTCAGTGGCGCACCGACGGGGAGGGGGGTTATGGGGGTTGTAACCCCCCATATGGTGCTAACTGTAACCCCCCTGAGGCCGACCTAACCCCCTCCCACTCCATAACTTCACCTGTGTCCTAGAAGAATGTGGCGCTAATGTCTCAGCAAAACGCCGAAAAAATAATAAAATAATCATCATTGATGTTATTATTTTTTGGCATTTTATTTACTTTTTTTACACACGCAACAACTGTGTAATCGCATGCCCGGCCCTTCGTGAAAGATTGAACCCCCCCCCCCCCCCCCCCCTGGCAGAGATCCTGGGTGCGCTACTGAACTGGTTCCACATGTATAATACTAATTCATAGGGTCTCAACCCGTCTACCTACTTTCTTCTTAACAGATGACCTTCTACGTATGCGTTCGCATTGACAGCATTACAGTGATTGTTCTCGTGAGCTACTCGTTACTTCTGAGTACTTTGGACTAGCGTTCGGAATCCGCTGTTATTTTTAATACATATTAACGACATATTGATGGAAGTTATAACTTATTAGGGCACCATTTGAGATCGAATTATTAGCAGACTATTGCGTCCATCTTAACGAAATCAACAACTATGAGGAATGGACACATTTCTCCCTGGTGCTCTCATTACGGCATGTAGCTTAATGGAGATAAACCAGTGTTTATAAGAACAAAAAAGAAAGAACGCGATACAAGGCCTTCTTACGGTTTTCAATCGGAATCGCTCCCTGGTATATCTGAATGCAAGTACTTAGGCGTCGCATTACTCACTCTCTCATTTGGAAAGGTCACACTATTCTCACCAGAGCGTCACCAGTCCGTAATTTTGGTTCCATTAGATAATAACTAAAAGAAACATTTGCAAAACCTAATTTGTCAGTATACATATCGTTTTTCAGACCAGGACACGGACATGCATGCGCAGTTTGGGACTCCTGCATAAATCGCAGTACAAAGACCGGAGAAGATTTAAAGCGCAACGCCGTTCGCTACTTATATTCTAAGTAGTAGCGGAACTGACCTTTCGGATCTAATTAAAGAGCACCATGTATGAAGATTTTGAGTGTGCCAGAAAACCCAGACTAATTAAAATGTCTTTCCCTGAGCTGTATGCTTTACCACTGCGGTCGCAGCTGAGGAGACATCACCATACTAAATCTTTAATCCCTTTTAGTACCAAAACAAGTTCTTCAGAATATCTATTTTTCCCTCGCATCATCTCTGAATGGAATAGTTTATCTCTCACGACTTCACACAGCACGGACCTAATTTTTCATAGAATACCTTAATTGATCCTTAAAGTTTCTTCACCACACTTGAACATTAGTACCTAAACGTAACATTGTCACACTACACCCTTTTCATTACTCAACATTCTAAGATTTCTGAGCTATAGGAGTGAGTGCATGGTTTCTTCAGTTTACCTATATTTATAGGAAACGAAAGTAAAAGTGTGAATAATTATGCTTGGTACAGCATGTCTATATAAGGTACGTCACACCGAAAGGGTGATGTGGACACGCAGCAAAACAATATCTCACTTTTCACAAGTAGGCGATAGGTAGAATCTTCTTTGTGTTTGAGTAAAAATGCCCATACCAAAAATGAGCACCGATATATAGCGTGCAGTAGAACTGCGGGCTGATTTAAAACTATATTTGATGATTGCAATGTTCGCACGCTCGCCGTGTTCATAGGTAATAACACTGCGTTTTGAGCAGAAACCTTGGAAGTAAGCAGGCAAGCAATATGAAAAGACATCGATCGCCTAGTTAAAAGTTGATGAAGCTGCATGTGGCGCATCGCTGCTCAAGTGATCCATTCGCGCTTCATTACAAAACCAAAATAAACCTATCTACACCTGCCAGGCGCTGTCCCGGCGCAAATTAATTGCCATCAGGATGGTAATGCAGTTCAGGTGTGATGAAACGGTTCGTTTTTACGTTCCTTTCGTATAAACTCCCGCCACTCTTGCGAACATTTTTGTGAGCGCGCCGGCAAGCAGACGCCCGCGAGGCGAGCCGGCCGTGCCGGCCGGCCGGAGCAGCGCCGACTGCAGCGCCGCCGCTGCGTTCCATGCGGAGAGGGCCCCTCTCCGGCCGGCGGTCACGCCACTCAAAATATTCTAGTACACTCTAACAGAAGCATGTGTTTTTCTTTCCTCCATGGAAGCCACAGAACTAGGGTGGCTAGAATGGGGAGGCGTGAGCAACGGCGGAGCAAACGTGACCCCAGAGCACACCGATGCCGCAAGGGGCGCTGTAGGCATGAGCGCGGGGAATGGAGCAGACGACGCACTACGAAGCGCTCCTCGCACACTAAGAGCTACTGCCAGTTTAGAACCGTAAATGTGTGCGTGTGTGTGTTTTTTTTCCTTAGCGAGTGTACCAACGTACAGCTCAGTCTGACCGCGCAGTTTGTTCTTCGGTGATGTCCATTAAAGCACTTGCACTAGACGGAATCAGAGCGATATGTGGTGCACATACTAAGGAAAACTGCATATATGCATTTGATGAAGGCTCTCACTAAGACTTTCTACAGCGTAACACCTCCGAAAGCAGCTTAAATGTAGCTTTCTTGGGAAAACATTCAGCAGAAAAATGTTGTACACATGTGTCAGTTGTTAAGTCGGTCAACTTGATGATGCTCTCGTCTTTGATCGTGTCCCCACCAGAGTTCTCGTAGTTATTTACTAGAAGGTGGCTTTCTTTGAGGGTGGGGGCTCCAATGTGAAATTTTATCGTAAATCTCCCACTCACCCTTCCCAGAGCCGTAAATATGCTCTTGGCAGTGTTTTCTATATTTGGACGTTTTATATTTAATATTCACTTTTAATTCTACTTTTTATTCGGTGCCTGTGATACTTTTGCGGCTCAGGAACGGCATTTACTTGTCCTGTATAAGCGTACACCATCTTGCCTTCTAATTAAGTACTGATTTTATATCGTGCAGAAGCGGCGCATGCCTAACCCACATTAGCCATTTCGGCAGTTCTTGACAGTGGGCACAGCCGTTCCTCTTGTTTCACGACGTGGCATATTACTATGACTGCATACAAGCAATTTACTATGACTGCAAACAGGTATCAATAAATATGGCCGTGACATCGTTTATTCACAAGTGGGGGAAAAAAGGGGAAACTGACGGGAACATTGGTCTATAATACGCAAGGTTTCAGTGTTCGTTCGGGCGACAACGCCCGAGGTGGCCGCATATAAAACGAACTTCGAGACCTTTGTGTGCATATTTTCTACAAATAATATATCTTGCTCTCCCTGTCCTTATCATTTAATCCCTATTGTCCTCTCCCTCCATCTTCTGTCAGCTATGAGAGCAGTCACTGCGGTCTCCAGTATACATTTCCTCGAATGAGCAGCCACTACAACAAACTGCCAAGTTCTGCAACACCTTGTCAGCCTTTGGGATTGCCCGAGCCCATTTGGCAAACGCTTCATTAATTGATTGATTGATTGATTTCTGGCGTTTTACGTCCAGAAACCATGCTATGATTATGGGAGACGCCGAAGTATAGGGCCCTGGAAATTTCAACCACCTCGGGTTTTTTAACCTGTACTGACATCGCATAGTATACGGGCCTCAACACTTCGCCTCCATCGAAATGCCGCTGCCGTAGACGGGATTCGATCCCGCGACCGTCGGATAAAACGCTTCTTTGCAGGCAGGGGCACAGAAGAGAGAAGCTTTTTCCGGTGTTTTTCTGTGCCCTGTGTCGCAACCAGGCACGAAGCAACGTTCAGTCTTCTTTTTCGCTGTCGAGTACACCGCGCCGTCAAACAGTCCAAAACTGGCGACGAGACCAGCTCACAGCGGCGGTAGCGTTGGCGAGGCCGGTGCTACCGGCGCGGCCGCAGCTACCCGCTACCCCTCACACTTTACCCCGCTGGAAGCGGCAGCGCCACATTGCCCCTGGTGGCATCGGTGCCACCCTAACAGAACACTTATGTGAAGCCAGAGTCCTTCAATGCTTCAAAGCATCGAAGGACACTCTGGTGAAGCCTCAAATAGTGCCTTCTTTGAACTTTCCATGTAACAAAAATAAAGCGAGGGTGGCGACAATAATGGAGTGATGCGTAAATTTTTATGTCTTCATTGGTATATTAGAGTGGAACATGGAAAGAACAATTCTTTATTGAGCAGAAAACAAGCGCTTGCAGTGAGGAAAGCCGGCGCATCATAAGCTCCACCCACCCAAGTTTTTCAACTCAGTCAGTGAAGTTTCACATGTAAAACGGGCTCGGAAGCGAAATTAACTGTATCACGGCCTTTTGCAGATGGAAATGCTGACACTCCACACATTTTTGTCCATGCTTCTCGAGCACGTCATAGCTTATACCAGGGCCCATCCAGGGCCGAAGGCATAAACACGGCGCCATTTTGAAAAGGTGTCATGACGCAGACTTTGTTCTTGTGATTGGCTGGCGCAGTCGACCGGCCTTTGTTGCCAACTGCTGTTTTTTTAAGTTGTATCCTACTATAGATTAACTCCATGGCGCGCTGCCGCAACCGATCGCAGAGGCCACGCCTCGGCGCCAGCATCAGTGGCGCACGGCAGCGCTCGCTAATCTTGCATTCCCGGTCAGAGCACCTTGAGAAACTCACCCGATACATAGGGGAAGACTACGAACCGAGCGTTGCAATGCTTCTCTGGTAGTCAGTGTGCTAGGAGTCAAGGCGAACGGCTCCTCACCGCGCAACCATTTTGTTTTTTACGCAGGAGAGGGAAAAAAAAAGAAAGAAAGGCGGTTCGCGCTTCGCAATGATCCGCGGAGCCTGCCGATACGCTCAGTTTCGCTGGTGTGGCGCAAGCTTGCCAACGTCGTCGTAGTGCACGGAAGCCTGCGTCGAGCAGCTGACGTTGGCAACAAAATGCTGCCGCGAGCTCTCTTAGGACGATCGCGGCAGTGCAGCGCATGCCTTCGAGCCAGCACCTCTGCACATGGATCGCACGACGTCGAAACCGACACGTCGAAGAGCCAAGAGCGTTTCGGCAAGCACGAAGCGAGCGAAGTCGCCTTCAGCCCAACTCGCCTCGAGGACATTACGCACAACTATACGAGGGCCAGTGACGACGCAGTGGCCACGCCCGTCCCCGCCGGCCACGTCGGGGAGAACTCGGATGCGTACAATTGTGGCAGCAACGTGAACCTGTACGCACACATGCAGAGCAACGTGCCCGAGCCGTTTGAAGCGGAGGGCACGTCGCCCACCAGTCTCAATATGCCCGGAGGTAGTGGACAGTCGACGTCGTACATGTACCTCTCTGGAAAACGCAGCTCCGTCAAGTAGGGCGCCAACGCAGATTTGGGTGTGTAGTGCACGCAATAGCGGCTTAATCGCCATTTTAGGTGCATGCAATACGCGCCGTCCTCGGTGCTTGTTCAGGCGTTCACATCGACGGAAGATGCTTTAGCAGCCATGCACACTCACCTCCTGCGCCTAGTGGATGCCATATACATGTAGTAATAAAACACGTTGATGTTGTGAATGAGTCGTTTATTTTCAACACGCTATAAATCGCGTACAGGAACAGCAAGCATTCGGCAAACCAGCGCAATTTAATACCGCCGCGTATTGCCATTTTATTTTTCTTCGACGCTCAATTACAACCATTCTTGCACATCAGTTAATGCAAACTTATCCTGTACAGACAAAAAAAAAAAAAGAGAAAAACATCGACATAAACACACGCCTCCCAAAAGGACGAAAAAAAAAAAGCGGAACAAAACCCAACCGTCGAAGCTGCTCATGGCTCGCACATAAAACGGCAAACGATGACGCCACGTAAAGTGCGGATGACGTCACTCGGCTCGTCTACTTTAGCTTTTCTTTTTGATGTCTCCCTTTGCGCGCACGCGCGCTCGTTTCGAAACACTCCCTTCGTTAGAAACGGAAAGTCGTTGAAAGCTGTTTTGACCGCATGCACATCCCAATTTTCTACTTCTTTAATCTCCCTTCTCTTTTTTGCCGGGTGAGCAGAAAAGAAAGCGGGGCCTCCCCGCGGCTTCAAACGGGGGTCCTGTGGAGGGCTTAAGGCACAGCGTCGTCAGGAGGCGTCAGTCGTCATAGTTTTGCGAGAGCAGAAAGTTGGCTGCCAGGTTCTCATTCTTGTCACAGGCGAAGTAGGCCTGCACGACCAGGTACTCTGGAAAGCCCAATGCCTTCAGCTGCGAGAGAACACTCTATCAGTGGCTATACAACACAAATGCAAAAGCTGAAAGCATACAAAAATGAAGGCATTACAGACAGGGCTCACAAAATGAAATGTGACACCAAATGGTAAGCACAATTTCTCGAAATAACCACATGTGTTGCTGGCCCCCTAAGAGTTTCTTTGGTGCTACACGCACACTTCCACCCCCAGGAGACAACCTCAGTGAAGAATCCCAGGTAGCCCGTGGCGTCACTTGCAGACACACACTTACCCTAACCCACACATATTAGATATCTAAGACCAGATACTGACACATCCACAGTGCAGGTTCTCCGATAACTAAAAGAGCCACCCTGCACCACATTGTATGGGAGTGTCCACACAACCATGAGACACAATGCAACTGCGAAGGGCTGGAGGCAGCTCTGTCCAGCTTGGATCCAAAGGCCCAAGAGGCCATCGTGAAACGGGTGAAGACAGCAGCCTGTGCCAATGGAATCCCAGAAATGTTTTATTCTCTCTCTGGCCGCTAAGCGCTGTCCCACAATACAGTTTTGATCACAGCACACATTCGATGCACGACGAAGCCTCTCATGCATTCAAAAGTTTAGGCACTGTGTGGACCTGTCAAATATGTAGTTTCTTGCACATTGGTTTAGCAAGTAAACACGAACAGCCACGTGTGCCATTGTCTTTCGTGAAACACCCCTCTGCGGTAAGTGTACCTAACACTGGCCTCCGCTGCTCGCACTGGTTGCTGCCAGTATGACAATTTATGAAAGCTAAGTGAAGGTGGGTGACCACAGGTGACAAGCAGGCAAGGATGTGCCAAGTATTATCATGGCTCTTTCAACCAGTACGCACAAATATATAGAATTACTGCACAAACTATGGCCTGCACTGGTTGAATGGAAATATGGATTTGTCAATGATGTTCCTACACAGATGAAACAAACTGTGCAACTCTTGTTCCGCAACATTCGTGAATAGCCCAAACAAGAAAAACAGAGAAGCAGTGGCACTTCCTCTGTTAGAAGCAATATGGTTTGGAGGGTCTCTGATATGTCTGGAGAAATTCTTGAAAGGGTGTTGCTAAGGCAATCAATGATGAGTCAAACTGAAGGCCTCTGCCATGGTGCGATGACATGTTAAAGCCTTTCTAGTTTGGTCAAGCCAAGTGGAGAGAATGAGATGAAGTGCACATGGAGAAAGACAGAGCAAGAGAAATAAACAAATAAAACGAAAATGAAAGCTGAGTGAGTTGGCAACGATTCATTATGCAAAGAACAGGTGCACAAAACACAGACAGTGGACAACACGAACGTGGCATTTCTGTTGTCAACTTGTCTTCCTTTTTGTTCCTTGCATTATGAATTCCTGGCGATTCGAACCCGGGTACACTCACTCCAAAGATAGCTGTCGTAACCGCCAGCATATGTATCCAGGGACGATATGATTGCATGCAAACCACAGCTTGCTACAGTCGAGAGAAGTTGACACAGAGGGTTTAGTGCACTAAGAATAGTCTGCTGGTCATTGGTGTGTGCGATAGAAGAGCCACGCCTCATGTCCAATGCTGGGACTTCTCCTCCGGCCTTTATGTGCAAATGCAGTCACTACAAATGAATGATGGTGCATGTTACCCTCTCGATAGCCTCTTTGTCCTGTGGCGTGACCTGGGCATAGTTGGCTTCGCTGGGGGCTCCTCCACTGCCCTGGCTGGCGGTGCCTGGTGGTGGGCTGGGCTCATTCAGCATCCGCACAAACGCCTCCTGGTTCTGCGGTCACAAACACCACTGGTCACCTGTTTGCACTGAACTGCGGGGACTCAACCTCTTGTAACATAGCTGCCACAACTGGGGTCGAAGCTTCTGTGTCCACTTATATAAAAATGTGGCTGTTGTTCATGTCCCGCTTAATGGCACATGCAAGAGGTCATTTGAACGCATACTTCGAGATAATAATGATCAATGTACTCAAGTACGTCAGAACCTTTTAACAGACTGCCCACAACATCCAATCTATTTCTAAAATGTGCTTTGCTGTGACAATGCAGTTACTAGTGAAGAGAATATAATTGCTTTTTCTTTGTTTTCTGAGGGAACACCAAAATGTTTCCAAGTATCCTGCAGTGTTGTCCTGCACGACACTCCATCAAGAGTTGTTGGGGCAACCACAGCCCACACTGTTGTCTCTATAGAAGTGTGGAGGGTGCCATAGTGCTTTGGCAAAAGACAACAGGTGCGTCAAAAATGCACTGCAAAATACTTGCCTTGTATCTCACTCAAACTAGAAGAGCGCTTGTCACTTAAAGGGATACTGAACAGAAATCTGAAAATACAGCGGAAGCGTTGAAATATGACTCTTACAACGCCCAGGATCCTGTACGCAGTGTTCATTTCATGTATTTTTGAGTGGATGTCTGTATAATTGGCAGATTGTGAGCACGTGGCGGCTGCACAATCTGCACTTCATGTGTGCCCAAGCAGCAGCAGCAGCAGCAGCAGTGACAATGGTTTCGGGAAGCGGCCCCATGCTTCTTGCCTGCTCCCATTGGGTTCCGAGTCATGCCGCTGCACTGCCTTAGCCTCCACTTGTTACACCGCTGCTGCTGCTCATATATATTTTTTTTCCTCCGTTCCATTTGTGGCCCCTCCCCGTGCGTGTTGCGGTTGGGTTGTCCTCCCCTTGTGACGTTACTGTTAACGTCTTCAACGAGTGCTTGGACAGGGTACCCCTCTCCCCATTTGTAAAACGGGTGGCTTCCCAGTGGCATTCGGCTTTGAACCCAGCACCCCCAGCACTGTCGCCAGACGGCTTTTAGCGTTGGTGACCTTCCAGTTTTGTCTGGTAAAAAAAAATTGAATTGAATTGAAAGAGGACACTCTAACCGGCCACCGCATGTTTCCGCGTCGATGCACAACGACGATGCTCTTTCATCGACGCACTGCTGCATGCCCGACCGACAGCCCGGCATGCAGCAGGTGTTAGGTATCGCTGTCACCACGTGGAGAAATACACTGAGGTGACAGCAAAGAAGAAGAAGAAGAAGAAGAGAGAAAGAAAAATCGCACACACCACCACACTGTGCCTACACTCCGCTAATGGCGATCGCCCTTCTGACAGCACTCCTGATTTTAATTACCCAAACATCGACTGGTCTGCAGCGCTGCCTCGCTCAAACCAAGCCAGTTCTAATGATTTCTTTGACATTTGCCTTAACATTAACCTAACTCAACTGGTCACCAAACCAACACGTGTAACTCAGACTACTGAGAACATCTTAGATCTTATACTAACCACTCATCCTGACAGCCTTACTAGCATTGACTATCTTCCGGAAATTAGTGATCATAAAATCATCCATGCCACTTTCACTTTAGCTCCCATTTTACACCGCCCTTATAAAAAGGTAATTCGCCTGTATGATAAAGACAATTATGATGCGATAAACCGAGAACTGCATGACTTCTACGAGACATTCGAATCACACTTTCATTTACAGCCTAGCAGATCTGTACATCCCAACATGCACCGTACCATCAAACCGGCATCAGCCGTGGTTTAATAAACCGCTTAAAAATCTGCTAAAATGAACCCGAAACCTGGTGCATGGGACAGACATTATGAAGCAGAATGCGCATATTTGGACGCCATTCGTACATCTAAGCACGCCTGTCACAACGACCTTCATCGCATGATGTCAGACAACCCAAAGAAATTTTGGCAAATTATACCGGACTTCGACTGCGCTAACAAGATGAACTCAACATTTTCATCAGTTTCTACCTTAGAATCATACGACCCTCTTCCAGATGTCATGCCAGAGATGCCTGACATTTCCTTTTCCGTAGACGGTATTTGTTGTTTAATTGATAAGCCCAAATTGTCTTCATCAGCTGGCTCTGACAGAATCACTTCTAAACTGCTGAAAAATACCAAAATTATTTCTGCTTCGTTTTTAACTTTGCTCTTTTCCCAGTCACTAACCACACGTCAGCTGCCAACAGAATGCAAGTTGGGGAAGGTTGTCCCGGTCTACAAATCAGGTAACAGAGAATCACCACTAAACTACCGCCCAATTTCCATAACAAGCATCCCTTGTAAACTCGTGGAACATGTCATATTCTCCCACATAATGGATTTTCTTGGCTCTCATAACTTTTTCTACTCTTCACAGCATGGTTTTCGAAAAAGGACTATCATGTGAAACACAATTAGCCATCTTTGTCTTACACTTAAATCTCGATATTAATACACAGACATGCAATTTTCCTCGATTTCACTAAGGTAGTTCATCAACGACTACTGCTAAAACTTTTCACATCTTAACCTTCATCCCAATGTTCCAAGCTGGATCAAACAATTTTTGACCAACCGGTCTCAGTTTGTGCAAGTAAACAACAACTCTTCTAACCAACTTCCAGTAACATCAAGGTGTTCCGCAAGGTTCTGTGCTAGGTCCGCTTCTTTTCTTAATATATATTAATGATCTACCCCTCTGTGTCTCTAGTAATATTGGCATATTTGCTGATTACTGTGTTGTCTACCGCACTATATCTAATACAAATGACCAAATATTGCTCCAAACTGACCTAAACAATATTCAAAACTGGTGTGATAAATGGCTAATGCTACTAAACCCTTCTAAGAGCAAGGCTATGTCAATAACCAGCCGTTGCAATCCGCTTCTCACGTCTTTTATAATAAATAATGAACCCATCGAATCAGTCAAGTCCTTCAAATACCTAGGCACCACTATAACTAATGAACTTTATTGGTGTTTACATATTAGCAATATCGCAGCATCTGCTAACAAAAAGCTAGGATTCTTTAAACGTCATTTACTAAAAGCTCCTCCTCATGTAAGACATTTAGCATACACATACTTCATCAGACCTAAACTTGAATACGCTTCTCCCATATGGTGCCCGCATGAAAATTACCTCATCAACGCCCTTGAATCTGTTCAGAGGGACCTGAGTTCCTCATTAAGACTGTCCGGGGCTGTCCTATTAGCCCGCTAGGTTCATTCATTCAGCATATTCATATAACATCGGCATATCGTCATTAAAATCAGCCTCCAATCTACCATCTCTTTTGCATTTTCAGCTTATCATTATTTCACAAATTTTTTGACAGTTCTCTTGCCATCGCACCATGCATTTCACCGCCAGCACGCGTATCACATCGCATAGTAGGGTTTCCACTTGGGCTTGTTGGTGAACCATGGATAACGCTGTATAATCTTGGCAAGATGAATTGACACGCCTTATTATCGAGGCTTATAATATCACCAGCCAAGGAGAAAAGTGTTAACGTCACTTCCATCACACTGTCCAGCAAGGAACTTAGTAGTGCGTCAAATTTACGGTAATTTTGTTGTAAAAATTTTTTTCCTCTTCGGTCATGCGCAATGTTGCTGTGGTGATGTATAAAAAGTCATGTTACTTCCAGGAATAAACTGTTGTTAGTTTGTGCTCTGTGTATGTCATCGTGTTCTTTCTTTCTTGTCCGTGTCTTACGCGCAATACTACCATTATACATCGCACAGGTCATTGTTTAAATTCTGCTCGCTTGGTTGTAAATTCTGCTCGTGTTTTTGTAGACTGGAACGGTCTTCCCTACGACATCGCTGCCATCACCTGTCCATCTGCTTTCGCATTTGTTTTATAGTAACAATGTTTTATTTTTGTAATCCAACCCGTTATGTAATAGTCGGGGTCCTTAAGGAATGAAAGCTGGCCTTCCTCAGCCCCCTGCGAGCTAGGCCCAGGAGTTTCACGATACTCCACAGGAATTTCACACACAACCTTCTGGGTGTATTGCGTGAGACACATGGCCTGTGCTTGATTTTGGCATGCGGCTTTGTCATGAAACTTAGCAATGATGTTTCTGCATAGTGGCGCAAACTCCCTGGGTGCAGAAGAAACAGCAGCAATGTTCACACTTGGGCCAATCTTCTTGAGGTAGTGCAAAATTCCATGAAAATATGGAATTGCAGCTTTTCTTTCATTCTCAAGACCTTCCTTTACCTTGCACGACCACAACTACTCGCTTTCGATCACACTAACATGCAAACCTGGGCCTCAATAGTCCTTTTTTTTTTTTGGGTAGTGAACGCATGACTTCCTCAAAGCACTGGTAAAACAAGAAACCATATTTCTCTTCACGAGGTTATTGCACTGAATGAAAATGAAGCAATGGCTTGTTTGACCTATGTTCAAAAATGCAGCACTCAAGATGTTGGATAATTGAAGGCACAGATCTAAAAACTGAGTTTTGTTGTCTTATAAGAGCTCACATGCCAGGGTTAAGGGATTTAAAACAGTTTGAAAACTCTTTTACATCCCTTAGACCCTATCTCTCCTCTAAGACCCTTCTGTCTGTGCAAACATGACGGCAGCGAGGAAGACAACACAAATGGAGCACGAGGTAAAAAAAAGAAAGAAAGGAAAATGTAGGTAAACCTATGTGCACATGTTCAGGAATGGCACCTGTCAAACAGGTACACATGCTGGTCTACATGACACAACAAATGTTCAGGCATTCTCTCTCTTCTCTGACTCACGCATGCACTTCCGCTATTACCGATATGGCAGGCCTTGACCATTAGAGGAGTGCTCACACGAAAATTTTCAGTTGGCGTTATTTTTCATTTTTTTTCATCAAATGAAAGGCCAGGCCCTCCAGAGCCCAGAAAGCATGAGTGTGCCATGAAAATTTATTTGCAGCATGTCTTTAGAAGCTGGTTTCAGTTCCTACCTGACGTCACGACAGAGTATGTGCATAGCAACGAGCTCCTCGTCACGTGCTCCCGTAAGAAATCGTGACATTTTCGCCCAGTGGTCTCTCGCGCCTGTAGCAAGTGCAGGGTCCATGATGTATCAAATTCTGTACGGTGACGACAGCAAATACTTTGGCACAGTGCAAGATGCAATGCACGGTGGGTGTTGGCATGGCTCCAGAGCCCGCGATAAGCTCGGTGTAGTGGCCTCCGAGACCTCCGCCAAGTCTCAGAGGCCTAGTCTCAATCTGCTTCCCCGCTAGACCCTCACTTAATCGCGAGCTGCTCTTTTGCTCCAAGTTGAGTACATGAAGGCAGAGCTGTTGTCAGCGAGAGAGACTCTGGTGTCTGAGTGTGCACGAGTTGTGCCATGCAAGGCAGGTGCGAGCATGGCACTGCTGTGCATACCACGGTCGTGCAGGCATTCTTGGGTGGGGAGTGCGACAAGGCAGCACGTGTGGGGGAAATGGCAGGCGTCGTCAATCGGACGTACACAGCAGCACGGATGATGGCGAGCAGACAAGCTGTGCTACTGTAGCCACACTCCACGATCAACGAGGGTCACTGCATGACTTGCGGTAATCCATCAAACTCATGTACAGCCCCCACGCTACTTGTGCAAAGTTTCGGGGGCAAAATGACGGCGCCATTATGACGATAGAGGGCAATTTGACTTCGCTCGCTTCACGGGCACTCTCAACTACGGCGACCGAACGGCGAGATTGACGCGTGAGCAGCCATTTTGCATGTTTTTGTACCTGACGTCATCACATCTTGCCATATTGCTGTGTCAAGTCAACAAAACTTGTACTGTAGCCTGACGTCACACTAGTGTCGATGTCAGTAGGCACGCCGTGTGAGTATTGACTTTGATGTAAAATTAAAATATCAGCATTTCCTGAGCTTAACATTTGTTCAGAGTTGTCTATGCATACAATAGACTTGTATGGAGGAGTGAACTCAGCTTCAAAAATTGGTACTCCCTTAAACGTGTTTCTTCACTCTTATGTCTCTATAGCATTGCACATTTATCTAATTTGGGCGTGCAGTTGCAATCCCAGCTGTGTAACGAAAGAAGGCACTCTACTGATTAACAACCTTTTATGTTCAATTAACCTCTGTTTAATAAAATGCACTGTTTGTCCAACATGGAACTGTCCACAGCGAAATGGAATCTTATACAGTAAACTCCCATTAAAGCGAACTCGGCTAAGACAAATTCTCGGATATAACAACAAACAACGTAGGTATGTTAGGGGCGAAGCTCCTCTTAGTCTAACCTTGTCACGCGTCAGGCGTCAGGCGTAACCCGCGTGCTGGGAGGCACGCACTCGAGACCGAAAGGCGCGCGTTGGCTATGGAAACGCTCTTTCTTAGAGGAACGCTACCAGCTCGCAAAGGAGGAGAATGTGCCCTCACCCACGAGAGACAACGTTGGCGCAAGCAGCGTCTCCTAGCGAGTTTCTTGATTGAGAAATACCGACTGCTCGCGTTGGAGAACTGTTCACCGGCCACCCATAGATATATATATAGGCACTGGATCCTGACTTGCAATGAAGTGCCGGTGGGAGATTTCACTTGTGCATAGTTGAACCATGAGGATTCATTAACTAAATTAATCCGGAACTCGGCACGATCTACGATGAACCTCCCGAGCTTTGCCCACTCATCATCATTCACTCCGTGGATATGCTATAATTTTTTGTTTGGTTTCCTGTAGACTCAATGCAAAAGAAGCACTCTCTTAAGAGGAACAGCTGTGAGGAGGTTTCCCAGCCCCTAGTTTATTGTAGGGGCCCCGGGGGGCTGGGCACCTGCATTCTTTTATTTTCTCCCCCACCAACAAAATATCCAAAGACTAAGTAAGCAAAGCGACTTGGGTGCCAGCAAAAAATTGTGGAGTTTTATTGTTGGGGACCCCCAAGTGCTAGGAGCACCCTGCCTTCTTGGGCCCTTTTCTTCACCTGGGGTTTTGTTGTCCTGTTCAGCACCTATAGGGAGAATACAAAGGAACAAAGGCAAAAGAATCCAAGAGGGCTTACACAGACTCTGGGTACTTGAATAAAGTTGTGGCCATCCCCCCTCACCCACCCACCTTCAAAAAGTAGAGCAGTGGTAAAGCAAAGCAGAAGAAAACAAAAGGGGAGGACAGGGGCTCCCACAAAGGGGCAAGAAAAAGGGGCAGATATAAAAAAAGTGAATGCTGCTTTTAAATGCGGAGCATTTCTTAGTCGCACGATGTCGCACTTCGGCGTCGGCGGTGTCGTCACCACCCCCACTGCGCATGCGCGGCTCGTCCTGTGCCGGCCCACCGGGCGTTCAGCAAGCCGAGCATGCGCAGTGGGGGTGCGGACCTCTCCCCCGTACTCCTCTCCCTCGAATGCGGGCGGTGTGTATATAAGCGGCGGAGCATGCGTTCGGAATTCAATCCATCACTCGGGCAGCGCGACGCTTCTGCGAAACGGCAACGCCGAGCTGCGGATTCCGAACTTCATGCACGAGAAGCAGCGGCGAAACGTGAGCAGCGAGCTTTAAGACCCCAGGTACGTGAGCGAGAAGCGGCATTCGAACGTCAACGAGACGCAGCTCCGGACGCAAGCGCCCACCTTGGTGCCATCCAATACAACGACGGCACCAAGCAATAAAGACAGACTTTAATCCTTGCCTCTGCTTCTCCTTCATTCAATACATAAGAATAATAAAGACGAAATAACAAGTAAGCATTCCCAAACCATACCCAATCACGCAACATTCACGCGATACCCCCACCACTCTGCGACGCATTTACTCGAGTTACCCCCGTGGGAAGATGCGGGCAGCATTTTTATCCACAACAGCAATGCGTACAACACATTAAATCCTTTTGGTTGATCAGCACCTTATGGGGCAAGTGCAGGAAAACTGCCCTGAAGAAAGACAGGCCTAGTTTCTAGTCTGGGCAGTAAAGGTGTCCTTGCAGACATCAATGTGTATGCGAGTATCCTCAGAGATGCATCACAATGCCTAACACACTGACTAGCAATACAACTGACATGCTCACTGAAGAAGTGCTTGAAGTGCTTTTGAAGAATACGGGTGGAAGCTTGTGCCTGCTTAAGTTCTCTAATGAACAACCTTTCCCAGCAACATAGAGATACTGGAGGTTACTTAAAATCATTAGACGAAATGTTATTCATGGCTGCTTGCCAGTGCTTGAAGACAGTTTTTAAGTTGGGTAAAATATAGTTTCATATGTCATTCTTTCCCAATTGCAAGTTTACTTGATTGACTTTTTGAAGTAAGATGTTCAGATCCACCTGGGCGAGTGGCCAATCCATTCTTGGAGGCACTTCTGATAAGACGAACAAATTGTCACGGTCCCCTCGAGTTCATCTTAAAGGGAGTCTACTGTATACCTCCCACACGATGTCTACAATTAAACCCGCGCCCTCAGTGTCCAGCAGCTGCAGGACATCTGTCCATGGTGGCGGTCAGCTCTGTGAAGCAGCAGAGGGCAGTAATAATCACTGGAGCCGGACAGGCCGCCAATGGGAACTAAACATTGGAACGTTCAATGCAAGATCCCTCTCCAGCGAAGCTAGATTAGCGGAACTACTCGAGGAACTAGAGGGAGTTAGTTGGGACGTCAAGCTAGGGGAGCAGGTGAAGCTTACAGTCTTAAAGGGCCCCTAAACAACCCCGAGGTCCAAAATTTGTTTTAAAGATATAACTGCGCTCCTGTGCGATGTGAACATGCTCTCGCAAGAATTTTGCGAATAGGTGCAATAATAAAGAAGTTACACGGGTTTAAGTGGCCGCTTGTGTCAGTTTCGTTTTCTCGGTCGGCCTCCCCACCCTTCTCTGCAGAGGAGACGGTAGGCGCGGCGCGCCGTCATGACTCCGCCCACTTTTGACACGTGACATGACGTGAGCAATTGACGTCATTGACGCTTGCGCTGCAGTACCGGCTGCTCTGGCGCTCACGCGGGGGGATGGCCACAGCTTCTGACATAGGCCTGGTTTCGACCAATCAACGAGCTGCAACTACGCAAAGTTGTTCGCGGTAGAACGTGATGACACCTTGGATGGGAGCGCGACTGGTCAATCGCAGGAAAGAGGCGCGGGAATTGTTTTTTGAAATACGGCATCTGTGTGGCGCGCAGCGCTGTCATATTCGCAGAATGTGATCGCTGCAACCTTATCTGCGACTCAGTGAGCTTGCTTGGGTGGCTTAAAAAAAAAGTAGGAGCCTGTTTAGTGGCCCTTTAAACAACGGACATGTCCTCTGCTATAGAGGGTTACCCGAAAAGAGAGGATATGGCGTTGGGTTCCTAATTCAACAAGATATAGCGGGCAATGTAGACGAATTCTACAGCATTAACGAAAGGGTAGCATGCGTTGTAATAAAATTAAATAAGTGGTATAAACTTCAGATAATCCAGGGATATGCACCACCAACGAGCTACGACAATCAAGTAGAGCAGTTCTAAGAGGATATCGAATTAGCAATGAATAAAGTACGGACACAATACACAGTAGTCACGGGGGATATCAATGCAAAAGTAGGGACAAAACAAAGGGGAGAGCAGGCGATTGGCAACTACGGCGTCGGCCATAGGAATAACCGTGGGGAAATGCTAGTACAATTTGCCGAAAGAAACCGACTCCGAATAATGAATACGTTTTTTAAGAAACACAAGAATAGGAAATGGACGTGGAAAAGCCCTAACAGGGAAAAAAAAAAGAATGAAATTGACTTTATAATGTGCGAACAACCAGGTATAATTCTTATTTTAACAACACAGCTTGCTGGCCTAGTTGGTATTTACTTAACGTCATGATGAAGCCACCACTAGAACAACATAAACACAATGGTAGAAAACACAGGAACAGGACACACGGCACTCCCAACTGAATAGGTCTGGGTGTATCCCAGGAATAAATAGTCAAGTTACATGCGCAGTCTCTTCAAAAGCCTACGTTATCAGGGAACTCTAAGGGTCTACAAATTTGGGGGTGACTCTAAGGGTCTAGAAAGTGAAGTAACTCAAAAACTATAATGGGTAGCTTGAAACCGATTTCGTCGAAGATATCAGCATAAGAATTACATCCGTGTGCCAAATTTCATCAGTTCATACCCATAAGTAACAACGATAGTTTTCATTGCCACGTCTCCCCTTAAGTACACGGAAAGTATTTTGAGAAATGCACCCACGAAAACTCTGCACCAATCTATAAATACGGATTCAATAGAGTGGAACCCCCCTCTCCCACTTTTTTCACTATCAGCGTTGCTTTGAGGCAGAACATACCTATGGTGCAGCACCAGGGCTTCTCGAAAGCTTGTATCTGTCAACTCTCGTGAATCTTGTGGTTCGTCACCACCACATTCGCAACAATCTCTGTAATGCACTCCAATGTCACCACGGCAGCATCCACTGCGACATAGTTGCTGCATGCGACATTCGGCACATTTGTAGCCACAGCTTCCATGGCCACCCATACGGAAGCCGTGCTGAGCAGTGCAGACCGAAGTGACAGTCGTAGGCCGCTGTCGGTGCTCTACATGTATGAATCCAAGTGGTTCGTGATGCTAGCAAAGGAGCACCGTGTCTTTACAGGCTTAAAGGGGCCCTGCGACACCATGCCGTCTTTATCACTTATTCCTGTAATGCGGGGATGCCACAGTGAGAGTGGTAATAATTCTATTTCAGTGAAGAAATCACGTTCAGCAGAGTTTCTTTTTTTAACCGTGGCGACACACAACGGCAAATTTTGTTACAGGAAGTGACGACTGTGGTTGGGCATTGTTATTGGTTTGACATGCCAATTCGCATTTTACATTCATTGATCCCTGTTGGGCCGAGCAGTTGAGCACAAAAATATAGTCATGTCCAGGGATGTCCTCAGCCCACAAATGCACGCTTTATTTGCGTTGGTTTAGAAGGCATAGCTAGCACCTCCTCTAGGCATGTGAAACTTGTTTACCTGTTTACCCACCGACTCAGCCGCTTGGGGGGAACGACTGTTTCTTTCCTTTTGTGTGTATGTGCCCAGCGGCGGAGGGGTGCCAGAAACCAGTCGATAGCAGCTGTGCCATGTAGCAACTTGCCAGTGCGCCTGAAAATGCTGGAGGCTTGTCAGGGACACAACAAGAGAAAGCATTCCTGACACAAAAAGAGAAGCCTGTTTTCAGGATAATAATTTTGAAAACCAACTGCCTCTCCTGACTGACACATGTGGTTCGTCATCCCTGTTGTAACCATGATGTCAGAAAGAGCGGTGGCAAGGTGCACAGGCCACCCCGAGAAGAAACTTCCGCTATCTCTGTATCGGAGCTGCGTGCCGACTGGATGTAACCACATGTAAATCAGTGGGAGAGCGAAATGTGAAAGGGAACGTTCTTTTCAGGCCGTCTGCTCATGTTTTGAACCTCGAGGACCAATAACTTCAGTTCTCGCGCACCGATTCGTACAATTCTTTTTGCACTCATCTCGGCATTCGATCCTACATACACTCCAGTGCACCAGAAAGGCAGTGAAAACAGTGTTGCAGGGCCCCTTCAAAGGGAAACTGAAGTGGTTTTAGATTTCTAAGTTTATTGAAAGTGCACACACTTGAAAGCACAGCTCGCAATTATTTAATGCGATAATGCAAGTAGTGACACTGCAATCAAGATTTAAAATTGTGCTGAAGCTCCGTCCACCGAGCCACGGGAGGCAGCAGTTCCTGGGCATCCATCGCATTGTATGCTGGCCACGTGCTCAGTGTCTCCATTATGTTTCTCACTTAAGCTTTACAGAACATGTGGTACATGGACAATCTGCATGTCTGTGTGGTGCCCTCTCGCGGACATGGACACGAAACAAGATATACGGCGGCGCACCGAATCTGTCGTCTGCTACCGCATTCCCTACGGCACGTGGTCGGGCAGCGACAGTCACACTGATGTGCTCATTTTCAATTTGAGATGCTGTACCCACTTCTGGGAGGCCTCACCGGCTTTGTCAACACAAAAAAAAAAAAAAAAAAAAAAGAGGCACCCGCGAGAAAGCCTTGGAGGTCTAGAAACGAGGCAAAATGCCGCCCGAACACGAAGGCAATCACCGCTTGCTCCGGACACTAAGTTGAGGGGTGGAGTCCGGTTTGAGAGTGTGTGTCAGGTGGAGGAATGTAGGGTGAAAGCATATGGCACCTACACCTGACAGCTTGCGGGCCTGCCTCCCACATCAGGTGAAACAATGCAGCTTGTCCTCTCAATTTGGTGGCTAAGCTCGTACTTGCATGTGCTGTTAAAGACACAACAGCTCTGTTGACTCTACATTTGTGCCATTTTCTATTTGTTTATTTACCTCCCCCTTTTCCATCTCTTCACACAAGAATAGAAAAGTCTTTACGGTAAGTCGACGAACGTCTGTCTGCCATTGTTGTAAAGTGACGTCGGTCCCTATCAAGGTGCTCTGCAAGCATGAGTCTTTTGTTTGCTATCTCCCCCCTTTTCAGTTGCTACATATACACTTCCAAGTGCCATGAATAGACGATCATGTTTTCACCTGTCAACTGCGTGCTGTTGTATTTACTATGCACAACGCATTTTGTGGAACTATATAACAGCAGCGATAGAACCTGGAAGCCCGAACATGGATTATAAGCAGGAAACACCAACTGCAATGATAACAGACTATGGCTCATCACCAGATAGTATGCGAGAACAGTGCCACAGTTGCGACAAGAGTGCAGGGTTCCCAGCACCACCGTGGCCACTTTTTTGTTAGTGTCAGGAGAGTCTCGGTGGTCCGCCCCGATACTACAAGGGAAGCAAAGGCACCCGTTGAGCGCCGTGGAATGTAACAGCATATTTCTACCTCTACATAATCTCAAGGCATGTTACGAGAGTGCTAGATGTTTGGCCTCACTCGTAGAGCATGTAAAAAACACGAAACGCCAGTGAAGGACGAGAATGTAGTGCCGGCAGGTACAACACGGCGTTCATGCTATTGCCCTTCACTTTTCTTATATCCCTCAGCATTTTAAGCTTTTTCTTCGGCGAGAGTACTTGGAACGTCCGGATGAAGCAGACTGTGTGCATGATGTGAAAGATGTAATCAAGAACGCTGGCGCTCAAAGCATCTGCATCCACATTCTGTAAATGCAGGTAAAAATTAACTCCAAAACCACGCGCTTGGCTGCCAGTTGGATCTTTTTCTTGATATTTTATTGAACCAATCACTAACCAATCAGCGCAATAGCACTTTTGTTGTGCACTGGTAGTGAAGGAAGGTGCGGGGCCAATGAGCCATTCCACAATGCGACTGTTTAGCAGCACATTCTTGCATGAAGTTTATGTTCATTACCCTGTGTACGTGCCTAGTGATTATAGAAGCAGTCACGATCAAGTGTGCCTTCAAGGGCACATATGCAAACGCAAATGTGTTTTAATGATGCACTATTCGTCAAATCGTTAGAAATGCGCTGAAAACTCTGCCGAGCCGTGCGTCAACTTAGCAAGTATGCCCAGCCAAGCATAGCCAAGCAAGCATAGCTAACTGAGCTGAGCCGAGATTAATCAAGCTTAGCCTAAGTAAGCGA
Source organism: Hyalomma asiaticum (assembly GCA_013339685.2). Lineage (NCBI taxonomy): Eukaryota > Metazoa > Arthropoda > Arachnida > Ixodida > Ixodidae > Hyalomma > Hyalomma asiaticum. The sequence continues at coordinate 67,749,786 of CM023491.1, forward strand.
CATCTAATTAAGTCAATACTTCGTTTCATGGGTGAGTGAGCTGCACTTGCTTGCCTTTGTGAAATGCGTGACGTAAGTAAACTGACGGATGCAGACGAACACTGCTGCAGTTGCTGACTGGTGTCTTTGTCTTTTTGATTTCGAGGACGACAGCTGCCATGCGTGGCACGTATTCCACAGCCGAATACGTCCACATGGTGATCGCTTATGTACGAGCCCAAGGCGCAGTTAGCGACAGACGGGGTCCGTTAGAAAAGTATTCAATCTTTGGCCGAAGAAAAAAAAAACTGGCATAATTGGAACATTGGAAATTTAATCACCCTCAATGTAGTCCCCCTGGAAAGCCACACACTTCTCCCAGTGGTGCTGCCATTGTTGGAAGCATTCCCAGAAGGCCTCTTTTGGAATGGAGTTTAGCTAGGGTGGCTAGAATGGGGAGGTGTGACGACCGGCTTCCAGTGGCTGGCCCAAATACCTGTCGCGCGGTGGCGCTGCCGGCGGGGGCGCCGTGCCTTCCTCGCGTCGACTGCTTACCGCCGTGCGAGCAAATGATTCGGCCGCGCTCTGCTTTTCCGCAGTAGTGCTTTCGATGCTGACGGGCACATTTATTTGGTATTGTAGACGTCGATATAACTTTATGAAATAGTTGACTGCTTTGATTTCACGTGTAATCTACCAGCGCCGACCACGCAACCGATACAGAGAGCGAGTATTCGCGGGCGCCTCGTCATGCGAAAAGTAGTGTAGAGGAGTCGCTACCGAATACCAGAAGGTTGGAATAACCTTGCATGTGTGGACTGCAGGTTACTTATACATTTTCTATTGTAATGGTACTTTAATGAAAGGGAGTAAGTGCAATTTTTCCGCAATGCAGTAGAAGATTGCAATAAAGTACAAGGCTGGTAGTTTGATACAAGTTAATTGATTGGAAACAATTCAAGGCAGAGCATAGAGTGCGGCTCTTGCGCTGTCCGGTGCGCTCCTGTTGGCCCTTGAAAATCCGAGTGAGGGAGTGTGATTTTCGTGCCGGACCGTACCCACATCCGCAGCAGGTCTCCAAGGTGAACAGCCTCTAGTCGATAGACCAATGTAGGTAAGGGAAGTCGGCAAAACGGATCCGTAACCTTGGGAAAAGGATTGGCTCTGAGGGCTGAGCCGGTCGGGCTGGGGTCCAGAAGCAGGAACGGCACTGCACCGGGACTGGGCGAGGCTCGCCGCCGTAAAAAGCGGTGCGGCCGAGCCCGGACCAGCGTCGGGACCTTCCTGTGGAAAGCCACAGCTGTGCATTTTCCGTGGGCTTCGCGCCTGAGGTTCTTGCTTCGGCCGGCAGAAAAACTCAGAACTGGCACGGACCGGGGGAATCCGACTGACAAGCTTGGGAACTTTAAGCAAAGGCTTGTCAAAAAATAGAGGCCGGTGCGGTTGCATCGGCCTCTTGTCTTTTTCTGTGTGAGCATATGTGTGGACGTGGCGAGCTTGACAAAGGGAGGCTGAAGGGGCGGCCTCGTCTTTGCGAGTGAATGTGGGCAAGCAGGTGTCCTAAGGCAACAAGAGAGGCCGGTGGAGCTGGGCCGGCCCCTCCTCTTTGTGTGAGCAGAGGTGTCGTAAGGTGAGCTCAATAGAGAGGCTGACGGCCTCGTCTTTGAGCATGTGGGCAAGCAGCTAAGGCAAGCTTGTCAAGGAGGGCTTAACCTCCTTGGCTCTATTTTCAATAGCCCGCTGGTTCAGCCCTTTGAGCAGAAAATGAACACGTGTAAAGAAATCCCTCACTACGTTTGAGTACAGGCGTGTAGTGCTAAAAGCACTAGTTAGCCTATCTAAGATTTTAATTAGGCTAAATAGATGGAGTGATGGGTAAAGAAGTCCTCGCATGTCCCACTGTTTGCAAGTTTGTGCTGGTAATTTGTTCGACACAGTTTCCCGCGTAACAAGGCAGGCATCTTTGCAAGCGTCACAATGAGTTGAAAATTAAGGTGCGCTTCCTGGCTACATACCCCGCAACGTAATAAATCAGGTGGTCATCACTGTATTGTTCTAGATGCTGTTTTCAAATTCATCCTTGCAGGCAGGTGCACGAAAGAGCGAGAGTCTTTCTCCGCAGGACTTAGAGCCGCCATCGCAACCTGGCCCAAAGCACCACCTTCGCGTTTTTTTTTTTTTCCGTCGACGGCATTCTTCAGAGCTTTTCAGAAAACGACGACATTCGCTGCCACCGTATCCTTTAAAGCATCAGGAAACGCAAGAAAAACAGGCCGTACTTCACTGAGCGCGAGAGCTAACTTGCGCTGGTCACCCACGAAACACGAGCAGCACATGCTCACACTCGGCACATGCCAGCGGCGCCCCCAACTGACGCACCGAATTTCCCCCCAGCGGCAAGAACGCACAGTGGGGCTTTGCTAGGAAGCGACGGCGCCGCGGCGGTTGTCACACCTCCCCATTCTAGCCACCCTAGTTTAGCTGAGCTGTCGTTGCAGCCATAATGTCCTCTCTTGTCTGAAATCACGCTCCTTTCAATGGCCTCTTGATTTTGGGAAATAGCCAGAAGTAGCAGGGGGCCATGTCAGGCTGTTGTTGAACTACAGGAGTCTGTAGTTTTCGCCAGAAAAGTCTGAATCAAGTGTGAGGAGTGTTCAGGAGCAGTGTCGTGATGAATGCGCCAATTTCCTGTCGACCACAACAAAAAAAACCGACGAGAGCACTGCGCACTAGCTCACTCAAACACTGCGTCCCAGCGAATGACGCTATCGGAAGGTGCACGAAGGTTCAAGGTTGGCTGATGCAAGCGCGCTTGTTTCGTATCCATCAGGTGTTCAGAAAAAAACAAAAAGCAGGTCGGATACTTTTCTAACAGACCTTGTATGGTACTCGGCACCCAGACCCATTCCATCGCACAAGGTATTTAAAAGAACCTTCGAGCGTTTCTGTATCACCGGATCTGTAAACATGCGTTGAGGCAGAAAGGACAACGATGAATGGAGACTTTGACATTCATCTGCTCGCCTTCGTTTCACTAAATTCTGAAGCCAGTGTCTGGCAGATGGCTCAGGCAAATGGTGCGACTTTGTCAAAGGTTTGAAGCACACTTTCTAAGTACAAGTATCATCCGCACCCATGTTCCTTTACATCAAGAATTGTCTGAGCATGACCACCGGCAGCGTCTGGACTTCAGCAACTGGTGCACAGTGCGATGAAAACACCGAATTTCTGAGCATGTGCCAGACAAAGCACAATTCTGTTGAAACGTAAGGTCAACTGGCATAACGCCCATTATTGGTGCGATAAAAATCCCCACCGGGTCCGCTGGTCAGCAAACGTATGATGGTGCAGCATTCTTCGAGTTCGTATATTCGGCCCATACTTTGTTGAAGGAATGCCGACCGGCAAGAATTGCTCTGAGCACATCCTCAGCGGTGTTGCGTCAGAGTCTGTAAGCGAACTGCCTCTGAACACACCTGTGAAAGTGGTTTCAGCAAGACGGAGTCCCACCTCACTTATTTTCATGAGCCATCGAATTTCTTAACAAGAACTTTCCTAACCACTGGGTAGGATGCGGCGGCCCAATCGCTTGGCCAGCAAGATCGCCAGGCTTGTCCCCCCCTGGATTTCTTCCTCTGGGGGTACGTAAAAAATCAGGCCTGCTAACATCGACGAACTTAAGCAGACAATAACAACTGTCATTGCCAATGTGCCGGAAGCCATGCTTTTAAGGTGTGTGCATGAAGTGGAGCGTCATGCACAAATGTGTATTGTTGCCGAAGGAAAACACTTGGAGCACTTAACGTAAGCTTTGTTCCTTCCTGTGCAATGTAGAGCTGAGCCACACTTGTGAATATTAGATTTACGCTCTTGTATCAATAGGCAGCGATGAACAACTCGCTCATTACGCTAAAGCTTCCACGACCAAGTATCATGAAGTGCCAAATGCACCAAACGAAGGACATTTTTGCAATTTACTTTATTTGATAGTATTCTAATCTAACCCACGGGCCAGGGGTGCAACCACGGGGTGTCAATCCAATAAAAAGGCATGGATGATGCAGGATTTGTTCACAAGCTGGCTTTGCAAGTTTGATGAGGATATGGCGGCAGAGAAGCGACGGGTCATGCTTATCCTCAACACGGCCCACAACATCAAGCCGAAGTTGACTCTCGACCAGGGTGTCACTGCAACCCGATAGGTGCGGTACAAAACGCACATTTGCGAGACTTTTGCTGAGCATGCAGCCTCTTAGAGATAAAGGCCATAAGCAAGTGCTCCAAAAGGGCAGGCTTCGTGCGCAATGCAGAGCAACACTGTCGCCAATGAAGCACTCGGCACTGACAACGCGTTGCGAGCAACTTCGTTACCGCCACAGACACCTTCCAAGAATTTGTCGAGGCCTGCTGTCTGCTAGGAAGCGAGCACGGATGACGTGATCGTCGCAGTGGTGTGGAGGTTGCAACCGACGACGACTCGCCAGGACCCAGATGCCAGAGGCAGATTTTTCGTGCAAAGACGCACTGGAATACCTCACAAAAGTGAAGGCATACTGCATGAAGAACAGTTTGAGTGAGAAATCGCTTCAGTGCTTAAGTTGTGTGCAGGACGAAATTGTTCCAAGTGCCGTCCGCAAGCACGGCCAGACGAAAATAACAGAGTGCTTCCGCTGATGCAGAACTTGGTTGGTTTCCATACTGTGTTGTGATTGTGTTGAATGTGTGTGTGAGTGAAAAGTGCAACGAACTGCTTTTAAAAGATGGGTCGCCCCTTCTGCACAGGCAAAGGCCGAAAAAAAAAGCGTGCTTTGGTAATAACACGATTTTTGCAACTCCCGTGACTTACGTTATAAGCGGCCTACATTGTATATCCATTTTTTGAACTCCACCCTCCCATGCAGAAATCTCGGAGTTAAGAAATGGCCGTCTCAAAGGTAACGCTCTCAGCAGCATTATGATGTACATACATAAGATAATACCTTTGATGGAACTTTTAGAGCAGCTTAACCATTTGTATTTGATTTTGTTTATGTAACAAAGATTCTGGGTAATGCTGTTTTTGAACTGTTTAGTCTTTATTAAACTTTCGCACCAAGAGTACTCTGTGACAGCAGCAAATGTGATCAAAGCGAAGTGTAGAATTGATCCACAGCCTTTATTGCCGTGCAGCACAGACGCATCTCAACAAACGCCAAACAGACCGCCGTCACAGTATGGCAATGTACGTGGCGGCTGAACCAATGCTATTGCAAAGGCTTTTGCAGGAAGTCGGAACACATACGGATGCGCACACATTCAACGCTGACTGCACTTTGGTGTCGCCGACGAATGTAAACGATGAAACGACTACGTTTGTGGCAATACTCACGGGTACGCATGATACTGCACGTGAAAAACACCGAGAAACACCAAAAGCGTGCTCTGAACGCCAGTTGGGTTGGTACCCCGAAGAGGCAGCACGAACTTCTGCTGCATCAAATGACGAGTGGTGGCACACGTGCCAAGGCGAGTGTGAGTACGAAACGGTAACCTCTTTTTGAAGGAAACAAGCATCTCGGGGAAAGACGGGCTGACGGCCGGCTCTCAATGCAGCAGTGCCACTGTTGCCATGTCTCTCGACGCACCAAACAACACCATGCCGTGTTTTTCAGTGGTTCTGCTTACGCACTACGTCATAAAGAAGAGTCACTGCAATTGGAAGCAGAGATGGACAGCGGAGTTTTTATTCTAAGACTACACTTACTTTGGCAGATTTCAAACCCAATGAACTGCCCAATGGCAAATGCAATCAACACTTCTCACGCCTTTCAGAAAAAAAGGTGCATCATGTTGGCTGTTGCGTCAACAATGTTCCAGAGTGCTGCATTTTGAACGTGCTAAAAGTACGTGCAGGGCAGTGTTTTCGAGTCCAAATGATAGCACTCTCGTTTGCTGTTCTTTATAACTAGGTGCACAGAACATTTTTAATCCAGTAGGGGATGAGAAAACTAAAAATCGGAACTGTGTAATACCACGGATATGTCACTGATGTTTTTTTTTTTTCTCTTTCCTACTCAGCAGGCTGCCGTAACTACAGAAGCAACAAAATCCCTTGTGGTCAGATGACAACAAGAAGCGATTGTGTGGGAAGAAGGGGAACACAATGGGTGGCCGCTAGCCCAATCTTTCGGTCCACTGCTGGGCAGGAAACATTTGTTTTCCATTGGGGCTCGGGTCGTGTGCCACAAGCTGTGGATGCAGCAGCCGTTTTTCCATGTTAGACGCACCATCACTTCTTTTCTGTTGTCGCCCCACCACAGTGGTCGAGTGCTTACGGTACTCGGCTGCTGATCCGAAGGTTGCGGGATCGAATCCGGGCCGCGGTGGCTGCATTTCGAGGGAGGCAAAAAGTTGAGGCCCGTGTGCTGTGCGATGTCAGTGCACGTTAAAGAACCCCAGGTGGTCGAAATTTCCGGAGCCCTCCCCTACGGCATCTCTCATAATCAGAGCTGGTTTTGGGACGTAAAACCCCAGAAATCACTCAATCATATTTTCCGTTGTCTGCTTCGTGCCTTTTTATTCGTGACAGAGCACCTGGACAACAAGTGGCTTTGCAATGTCCTTGTGTCCAGTGTGTTGTTTGTGCGGGTGTATTACACACAGCTTACAGGTTCTGCTGCTTTCCTGTGAATAAAATTAGCTGCGAGCTCTTCTTTGTGGTGCTCAGCCATCTACCAACAGTAATCCTTCGTTATAACTAAGTCAGCAAGACTGCAAAAAAATGCGATATAAGTAAGAATTCAATACAGGCAGCCTTTCAATAAAAGCTGAAAGGGTTGCACCGAAACGGTTTCGGTGATTTTGCACAAATGCGTTGCACCGATAGCCCGAGTCCTTCTGATCATTAGCGTAACAATATCAACACGTTGCGTTAAGCACATAGTTTGCTACGAAGTTTTGAATACACACATTGTGAGAGATCGATGCGAATAGACTCAAAGCGTTTTCGACCGCCCCTTTCCACGGGATATGCGATGGGTGCCACGAAGCATAAGCCATGCGACGTCATGGCATCTGGTGGCGTACACGCGAGTCGCTGGCGCACTATTGCAGAGGCTAGCACTGCCGAGGCCGGCGACCCGAGTAATGACATCACAGCACTACATTGCTACGGAGGGCTCGGCATAGTGGCTGATGTGGGAGGCGTCGCTAGCACGTGCTCCTCAGCTGATCGAGTTGAGGAGGAACAGCAGTGGTAAGGAGAAAGGCCTTAGCGCACAGTGCTTCGCTTTATTTATGATGTGAATGCTGCTTTCCAAATTGTGTTGCCTAATCAGTGAAACAATGTAAAAAAAAAACATTTCAGGGACCCCTTAAAGTCCAGCTTAAGTTGCACAACCGAAAAGAAGTCAAAACAAAACATATTAAGTGAAAAAAAAAAAAAACATCTTGAGGCACAAAAGGACAGCCATAGGCAATGTCAATTACTCCCACACCGATAACTGCAGTGAAAATGGTAAAAGCAGTGCCAGGCAATGCAAATGATGCTGGTATTGGTTGGAGAACAACCCTAATTGGAATAAACGCCGATCTTGATCAGTTTTTTTTTTATTGCCTTCTACAGCCACTGATTGCTGCTACATAACGCAAACTAATCCACATTGAGTTCGGCGCTAGTGTCAGCCAAATTGCGATGTGCAAATCACAGTTGTCTAGATTTGATCAAGTGTGACAGCAATTAAACATAACCATGTAGCGGCATCTAACACGACTCTGCGTCTACTAAGGACCAACAATGACTGCTACGAGTGGCTATGATGACGTAAAAGTGGCTCCACTTAAGGCCATTGCAAAAGGACTCGGTCCTGATCTAGCATACCTTATAAATACATGGTTTCTGGCTGGAAGCTTCCCAACAAAGCTTAAGGTTACCAAAGTCACACCAATTCATAAAGGTGGCAATACTAATGAATTAACTAATTATCGTCCTATATCTGTGTTAGCCGTCCTCTCAAAAATATATGAAAAATGCATAAATACGTGCCTCGCAAAATATCTTGAAAAATACAGTCTATTACCACAGCATCAATATGGCTTTTGCAAAAATAAAACCACGGAAGAGGCAAACGTAAAAGGCCACATAATAGAAACATTGAAAATAAAATGTTCACGATTCCTCGACTTACATAAGGCATTCGATTCCATAGACCATCACATCTTACTGCAGAGCCGCTATGCAGTGCGTGGGGCTGTCTCAGACTTATTCAGAAGCTGTTTATCATCCCGCTACCAATTTGTAAGCATAGGCAGTGGGAAGTTTGAGTACACAAGCATGAAATAAAAGAAGTTCCACAGAGGTCTGTGTTAGGTCCAGTGCTTTTCCTTTTTATATAACTGACATTACAGAGGTTCAGTATACACCTGAAATTAAAATGTTTGCTGACGATACGTCTATTTTTCAGAGGCTGCAATACTGACCAACTGTAAGCTTCAACAAATCGATACCTCATGAAACTTTCAGGTTGGCTAACCAGAAATAAGCTAAAACTGAATATGCAAAAAATTAAAATCATCATGTTCAGACTATAAACATGTGCATCAATCATAATACAGCAATTTCCTCTAATGGTCAGCGTCTTGGACAAGTAAGCACACACAAGTTTCTGGGAGTTTGGTTTCATGAGCAGTTATCACGGACACCACATGTGAATACTCTTGCCGATTTAGCTCGTACTGTAGGATGCTTATTAAGTAAGATTGCGTGGCTATCTAAGACACTGCATTATACCTTACTTTATTCTAAGCTTCTATACAGAATGCTTGTATGGGGAACGACAACTAAATCAAATTATGATAGAGAATAAATTTGCAAAAGCGTGTGCTTCGTATACTAGAAAAACGTAAAGGTCATCCATACTCGGTCACTTTTTCTTAGATATGAAACATTATCTGTTCAGAAAGTATACAATCTTAAACTAATGCAACACATTCATAAACACAAATTGCAGGATGCCTTCCCACGCATTATACCGACAAAATATGGCTTTAGGAATTCCACCCGTGAAACCAAGAAGATACGCACAAACACCATGGTAAGCAGGCTATTGAGTATAAGATTGTGCAGTTGTTAAACCTTCATGTACGGAATATTGATTTTACACTGAGAGCAAAACAATTTTAAGTCGTTCCTTCTTTTTGACTATAATGTCATACTAGATCCATAAGTGTGTGCATTAAGGAATGTGTACTTGTGTTTTGTTTTCTTATTCTTTGGCTCCTACAGTGTATGTGGAACTTGTTTGCATATATGCGTTTAGATATGTCTGTTTACATTGTTTACATGTGTATTAATCATTGTTTACATAAGTGTGTAATCTTATTAGTGATGTATATTTATTTAAGCTAATTTACTGTTTTACTATATGTAGTAGTTGCTTGCATGTATGTGCATGTAGAAATAAGCACACGTTTATGTGTTTGAAACTCTTTGTATGTGTAAGAATTTCTCCGAAACCTGGCAAATCCTTTGTGCCAGATAAAATGTGCATTGTAGAACTGTATGTAGGCTGTACTAGTGATCAGGGGGTCGAGACCTCGTCGTCAGGCTGCTAGCCTTAAGTCTTTGCCTCCTGCGGAGAAATCTTGTATTTATACTGCAAGTAAACCATGTTTACATGGACATTTATCGCAATTAAAAGCGTACCTGTAAACCTAGGGACCTCAAAAACTGGAAGTTTTGATTGAGGGAAGAAAAAACAAAACACAAAAACTTCCAGACCTGCACTGACGACACAGCACAAGGGCTGTCGTCCTTGTGCTGTGTCTTGCTCTGTCCTCTCTGTCAGTCTTATTCCTGTATTACAACCAGACTTCTAAAGACGCACGAGCCAGCCCGAGATGAGCAAATCCAGAAAACCAAATACGGCAGCGCCCGCTGTTGTTGCATGCATGGAGCAGCAGTGGCCTTTGCAGGCAGCTTGAATGTGCCGAAGGCCACCACATCAATTCAAGGTGCATGCCGAATGCTTCTGCACTCACTGAGAGTGAATTCGCTTTTCTGAACACCAACTGATCTCTCGCGTTTTTTTAGATAATGTTTGTATCATTCTACTGCACATATGCATGCGTTGTTTGGCTAGTCTGGGTGTGTATATATATATATATATATACAGTAGAACCTCGTTATAACGAAACCGGATATAACGAAATATCGGATATAACGAAGCAATCGCAATTCCCCTTGAATTTCTTATAGATGAAATTGATATTGGTTATAACGAACTAATGGTTATAACAAAGTAATTACTGCTCCCCCATCAACTTCGTTATAACGAGGTTTTACTGTATATGGTGAAGTCGTACCTACTCGAGCAACTTTCAATCGCACGATTACTGTATAATGCACGAGAGGACAGCATACGACAGGAGATACGACATCTCTGCCAGTCATCACGAGGCCGGTGTGCTTCAGCTGTTGTGGCAAGTGCAAGCCAATGGATTGGCACTGATGGTGTTTTCCAGCTGGTACGCTTTCTTCTTCTGAATTGTAACACCTCTTTCTCAAAAGTTATCCTCCACACCACCCAACACTTGTTTCCTTGTTCTTCAACACAGTTGATAAATCGTGGTACGTTGACTTCCCAAGTAATGCCACCGATCACTCCTACTTTGGCCGGACACACGGTTTGCAATAACACTCGTGCGGTAGGCTCTCAACTGAATACGGCACTGCTGGCAGCATGCCAACGTGCACAAGCAACTCGATAAGACCTGGAGTGCCTTAACATAGCACTGGCTGGTTCAGTACCCTCAAGGAGAAAAATAGCGGCACCACCTTGGTTCAACCTCCCATTTCACGTGCACTGGGACAGAAAAGGTAGCAGCAGCATGGGGCCACGTGGGCACGGAATAGTACAACGTGTGTGTTTCGGCCAGGAGAAACGGGAAAAGTTTCGATTGAAATGAAAAATTCCAGGAAGACGAGTTGGTTTTAACGATGTACTCATTAGCCCAGCAACAAGTTTTAAGTTACCAGGCACTATTTTCACTTAGTTCAAACTGGGAATTGTTCGAGCCCTTGAAATTAATGAGGTTCTGCTGTACTGCAACAGGATAAAGCATCATGGATAAAGTTAACCTGTTTGAATGTGGCATTTGATGAGCGTGAGTAAGAGGAACCAATGTAGAAAAAACTTGCCCTCGAGATGAGCTGCAGGAGTTGGGGGTTAGACTGGCCAAGTTGCTGCAACACCGCATTGAGCAGCTGTGGGTTCTGCTGAATCACCTGAAAGCACCAATGCACATTGCATGTGAGCACCAGGTTTAGATTTTTCACCTTCAACAACATAAGCAGAACGAAAAAAATATATATACATATTGCACACTTTCTACTTGGTAGCAGAGGGGTGACCATGTCAGTGGTTCCGAAGCAGGAGAAAAGCCATTTTGGAGCAGCCCACTCAAAGCTGTCTAGTTCAGTTGTGCCCCACTTGATGTGATCTGGCAATGAGCATGCACCTGCCTTAAACGTGCACCCACTTGTCATGTTGAATCCTCAAGGAGAGGCTCACATATTCGCCGACTGCTTCAGCAGTACTGGCTCACTCGGCATCCACCGATTAGTGCTTACCGATATCGCCCCTAGGGCATAAAAGGTTGACAGCATACCTAAGCTTGTGGAGTGGCCGGCAAAAAATGCCACGAAAGAAGACCTTCCACCTCTGTGAGAGAAGGAAAGGCATGGAGGTTAACCAGACGAGCGTCCGGTTTGCTACGCTGCAATGGGGGTAAGAAAAACTGCACTAAAGTCACGATTCCAACTTGGAAGCTGTTGTGGTGGTGCCTTCAAAAGATAAGCATCGGAAAATAATGAACGCCAGAGGGCAGCCACTGACAAACGCACCAGTATGGCAATCCCAATACTCATTTTCAGTTGTCTGTTTGGCACCACATGCTGATAAAATGTCACTTTTCATTCCCTGCTGCTTCCTTCTGTTGCAGAAATGAAAGCAGCCTGCTGTTTCACTTGCTGGCTTAGCAAAGTAATCAGGGTACAACTATCAGGAGTGGCTAAGGCACCGAGAAATCAATCGTTCCCCAGGCCCCTGTCGGCACCGTGTTGTGGGCTCGGCAGCTGTTCCACGAGAGTGACTACTGGCCCGCTGCAGTCCATCATGCAGCCTAGTCCTTTGAAAACAAAAAAACTGAGTAACTACTTTTTACTTCAGCTGGCGAGCTTGCAGCACCCGTTTGCTATTTGTGGGTGTGGAGCTGTCGAGCCAAACCCCGGACCAGAACATGCGGCAATTCTTGCCAAATTACATAAGCTAACTACCGGTCAGTCGACTGCTATTACTGAAATTCGAGACATTAAGGAACCACTTGTTATTACTAATAACACTATCACTGACCTTGCTAAACGTGCACCGCTGAAGCACATTGTGAGCACATCGAGCATTTGCGGCAACAGCTTGACAAAACTGTGCGTCGTGTTTCTAATTTAGAAAGCCGCTCTGACGACAGGGAAAATCATTCTCGTCGTAACAACCTAATAGCCGTGATGAAAATGTTTGGCACATGACCAATGAGCCGGCATTACAGGTTCGTCCCATTCCTTAAGATGAACATAAGCAGGAAACAAAAAAAAAAAAAAAACAAAAAAAACATCGACCGCACATTTCTCGTTTGTTGCTGAGCAACCAACCCACAGCGCAGGTCATCGGTGCACATTTTTTTCTTCACTGCACGGTGGTGAGCAGCACCCGCACCCGTGAAAGCACAGTACGGTAGGCACGCCAGTGGATGCCTACCATGTGAAGCCAAAACACCCAACAGTAGGTCTATACAGGATGTGTTGGCCCTGTGTTGCAGAGTGGATGACATGGCGCAGTTCGAGAAGGTGGGCCATGTTTTAAAGATGCAGCAGATGTAGCTGCTAATATGCAAGGACTGTGACGCTGTCGATGCCATCATCCAAGGGTGTAAGCTTTTTGAGGCTGCTTTGAACGTCTGTTTCCAATACGTTCACTCATCTTCCCAACATGATTGTGCGAGGACCCACCTGCACCACAAACGGAGCACTAACGGAGAGTGACCAAGATCATCCGACGTGAAGTCGACGCGTGCACCCATGTGCGTGCTCCAATGTACTCCTGTGATTCGAGCACGCAGATGATACCACTCGTCCATTCCATCGTCCGCCAGGTACTTTTGAATGTTTTCCTGGACTCTGCGTGTGCAGCAGCTCCTTCTTGACCCATCAATTGCCGCTTCCCTCTTTGATACGGCCAGACGTTCCTGCCGCGTCATTGCAATCCAGCCGAGTGGAGAACTGCTGGTGACCGGCCCATCCGCTTCAACTGCCGCCGTATTGGTCATGTGGCCTGCTACTGCAACAGATGGTGTGGGAATCGGGCTTTCTGTGGACACAACCATTGTACCAAGACGGATCCTGGCCGATTCCGACCTCAGTCCAGCAGCGACGAGGCTTCACCCATGCCGTATCGCCGTTCCTCATCCCCGCGTGGCCAACATCGCTGATGGACGCCTGCCCCGAGAAAACTAGACGGTGCAGCTCCTGGAGGCGATACATTCATGATTTCCTAGCCAAATCCTCTGAGCACACTGCACTAGACGCAACCTTATAAATGTAAAAATAGACGACGAACTTGTTGTTGCTCTTGAGAACACTGGGGCCCATACATATATCACCATGCGTTCTGAACTGCGCCGCCGCCTCAAGAAGGTTCTCACGCCGCCCACGGTACTGCTCATCGCCGTCGCCGACAATGGGACATTTCCCGTGCTCGGGATGTGCTCCGCGCAAATAATTATTTCTGGCCACTCTACAACTGTTCCACTTGCTGTGCTCTAACAATGCTCTCACGGACTTATTCTCGGCATGGACTTGCTATCCACTCACTCTGCCCTTATCAACTGCGGAACTGGCTTGCTTCAGCTTGACCTGCTGCGTTATAGATGACGCTACGGTCATACGTCAACTGCGCGTTCCGTGGATCATGTCTGTCATGTGGGTTTGGCATCCTCTCCTGCTCTGCCCGACGGTGATTACATCCTGACTCCAGTCACTGACACTCTATAGACGGTTTCGCTAGCGCTTGCCGTTGTTCTCTGGCAACACTGTGCATTCACCAGAAACGTGTCCTAGAAAACTTCCTGTTTACCTTGCTTTCGTGTGGTTTCAGCGTGCGTCGGCGGTCGCGGCTGCTTGTGTTCCGATGTTTCCTGCTGGTAGAATTACTCCTAAGAAGCGCTTGCAATTCGGGCACTGCTGTGTGGTACGAGGATGCAGTTTGCGATCCGGAACTAATTTGCCACTGCAAGCCGAAACGTTACGTTTCCCGACTGATGAAGTGGACAGAGCACTTGGATTTCAGTGAACAGGCCAGAAAACTGGAATCCCACAAAGAGCGTGCAGATTTCTTCTGCCCACTTCATCAAAGGCAAATAAAACTCAACACGTACTCTAACGACACAGCGGCGATGCTCAAACGTTAGTCTGTGTGTGGCCCCCAGTTACAAGGTACACGTCGGACGGTGTCGTATTCCACCCATGACAGATGGCCGCGCTGACTCCTGAAGTGGATAACAAAGCGTGGAAGCTGGCTGAGGCTGAAAATCCATCGTAAACGTGGCTCTTGTAGTTGAAGCCTTATCAGTGATGTGTACTGTTCGAAGCAGCACTCGGGACACCAAAGCAGCCACACTCAACATGAATCGCCGCACAGCGTACGTCGCCGCACAGCGTACGTCGCGGCGCCCACGTTTTGTTGCCAACTGACGCCTTCGCATTTGCTTTTTACGAGAGCGACGCCTGCGAGATGGTTTCGCATCAGTGCGAGCAACAGACACACCGCCTGTCATATTACCGCCAATGGACATCGTCGCACCCTATCTAATTTATCTTTTGGTGTGAGTGTGGACTATAGATGCAGGCGGGTTAACTTGAAAGTTTGGTTCATGAGTAGTGTACTTGTGAGTAAATCGCAGTAGTTCGCGTGACTCAGCCGCGCCCGACGAAATCACATAATGAGTACGTTTCATATTGTTACGATGTTAGAGCGCCAAGGAAGAAGATGATAGTATCCGGGTAAAAGTCGACGAAGCGTGTGCTTCGAGCAACGACCACCATTTTGGCTGCTTGGTTATTCACCTTCTGTAAATACCTTGTAAATATATTTGTACCATTTTGGTGGAAGTGCCGGGTACGACGCAAGACAGAACATCGCAGTGGACGTGTCCTGAGCAGCTCCGTCATGTCAACGGAAGGAGACGCTGCCTCCTGTGCTCCAACTGCGAGTTCGACAAGTCAGGCACAGCTTGTCATATTGACGCAGCCGTGCAATCCTGGAAACTTCTGTGGTACCGATGGCGTTGACGTGGACGACTGGATTTCGAAGTACGAGCATGTTGCAGCGCAATATCGGTGGGACCCCACATTGATGCTCGCCAATATCGCCTTCTACCTCTGTGGCACAGCGGGCGTCTGGTTTCAGTCTCACGAGGAAGATCTTACCAGCTGGGACGTCTGCAAGGAGAAGCTTCGTGACCTGTTTGGTAGATCTGCTGGCCGCCAGCGCGCCGCTTCGAAAGATCTCTCCTGTCGGGCGCACACATTTCTATTATGAGCTCGAACCTCCGTGCAAGACTAAACAAGGTTCTAACGCCACCCGAGTGCCAATTTGTACGCGTCGCTAACGGAGGAACTCCCGCCGTGCTCGGAATGTGCAACGCACGTGTGCGCGTAGCCGACCGCCAGACTGCTGTCCTGTTCCATGTTCTTCAACTATGTCCTCATGCCGTCATTCTCGGTCTGGACTTTTTATCTGACCATTCAGCCATCATCGATTGCTCAGCCGGTGTTGTACAGCTCGACCTGCCTGATTTTGCCGACGCCCCGATACAGTCCAAAGCAAGCTTTCGTCTGCCGAATTTGTTCGCCTGCCAGCACAAGCACTAGTGTGTATCGCCGCTGAGCCGTGCCACACTGTGCCGGATGATGACTATGTGGTCTCTCCCTGCCGTAGTGTTTTGCTGTTGCACAATGTGTCTCCCATACACTGTTGTCACTGTAAGGGCGAACAAGACATGCCTTCCACTGTTGAACTTTGGTCGCAGCCCTCAAGTTATACCTCAAGGTATTGCTCTCGCCACTTTATCGCCATCGCATGACTGCGAGATATCATCGTTTTTACCAGACGTGGCCGCTGCCGATTCCTCTGCTCCACATAGTGCGAACAAAGTTCAATCATCTCCACTGGAACACCGAGTAACGAAGATGATTGCCTCGGATCTTTTGCCTTCCCAAGTCAACGACCTCTGTGCCCTGCTTGTCGCATACTATGACATATTTGACTTTGACGGTCGGCCCTTAGGTCAAACATCGCACGTCAAGCACCGCATACATACCGGTGATGCAGCTTACCGTGTGTCACCATCAGAGCGCCAAGTTATTCGACAAGAGGTCGACAAGATGCTCACAAAAGGCATTATTGAGCCTTCTTCGAGTCCGTGGGCTTCACCTGTCGTCCTAGTTAAGAAGAAGGACAATACTTGGCGTTTCTGTGTAGACTATCGGCACCTAAACAAAATCACCAAGAAAGATGTCTATCCGCTCCCGCGCATAGATGATGCTCTCGACTGCCTCCACGGCGCGACCTATTTCTCTTCAATAGATCTGCGCTCCGGTTATTGGCAAATCGCCGTAGACGACTTGGACCGCGAGAAAACCGCGTTTGTTACACCTGACGGCCTCTACCAGTTCAAAGTGATGCCGTTTGGATTGTGCAATGCTCCAGCCACGTTCGAGCGAATGATGGACACCCTTCTGCACAGCTTTAAATGGTCCATCTGCCTATGTTACCTGGACGACGTGATTGTATTCTCGCCAACTTTTGACACTCATCTCGAGCGACTTTTGTCCATTCTTTCACTGTTTTGTGCGGCTGGTCTACAACTCAACTCGTTGAAGTGCCGCTTCGGACGCCGCCGAGTTACCATCCTCGGCCACCTTGTTGACTCTTCTGGCGTCCGCCCTGATCCGGACAAAGTTTGTGCTGTCCTTGACTTCCCTGTTCCTACGTGCGTCAAGGACGTCCGCAGCTTTGTAGGATTATGTTCCTATTTCCGACGATTTGTAAAGAACTTCGCTGACATTGCCTGCCCTCTGACTGATCTCCTTAAAGGAGTACTGACACGATTTTTCGGCGGCTCAAAATGTATATTTTGCGTTTTCTAGCCACGTATTGTTAACGCCCTCCGCATACGGAAGCCAGGAAACACGTACAAAATATTTTAGTTTAGTTTTTAAAGTTTTCATCACCCAGCACTGCAAGCCAGCGCCAGCGCAATGGACACTACGATGACGTATGAGTACAGTCTATTAAAAATCGCAAAAATCGCTGTCACAGTCCCTGGACGACCATGAAATTGTCGTTGATGGCGTGCCCCACATGTAATTGACCACAGACGACAGAGTTGCAGCGACGCTATCATGAATTGCTGTCCCTACGCGACTCAGACGTAAATCCGACTACGTTGACACGTCACTAGGAAACTGCCCCCTCGAAATCGAAACCGAAAGCGGGGTTTTAAGGAAGCCATATTAAAATATATTCATTGCCTTGCGAAGCACCATGATACTCTTCCTGGGGTGCTCCACGCCAGTGCTTTCATTTACAGCAATAATACGAGAATGTCAAAACTTCGTGTCAGTACTCCTTTAAAGGGGCACTGACACCAAAATTTCGCTGCTAAGATAGCCTGCGGGATCGATTTTCGTGGCCATACAGATGTCAGCTACCAAATCTCAATGGCGAGCACAGCTCCGAAGGTAATTTAAATGAATATTGAAGTTCGCATGCGCAATCGAGCGCTAGACGCCGTACATCGCGACATCGACAACAGCAAAGGTGACCTGAAGGGGACCCCCAACTTCCGCGACGTCACCACGGCAGCCGAGCTCCGACAGTGCCGCTAGCATTGATGACGTCATAGCCGCCATTGCTTATTCGCTGCGGCTGCGTTAGTAGACTGCCGGCGACGCCAGACCTCAACAAAATAGTTGCCACCCAACAACGATGACAGCAACAGCGACAACAACGCGCAGGACGTGCGACAGGCGAAAGAAAACGAGCACGCGGCAGTTGTCGTGCGGAAGTGCGTCACAGTTATGTGTGCTCACGTGGTCGAACTCGTTTACTCCGTTGCTAGCGCTAGATGGCGCCAGCTGCACCGAGCGCCTTGTCGTTTCTTGAGCTCTCCCAAACCAAAACTGAAACTAGTGGGTAATAAACAGGCCGCAAATAATTATCTGACGCGCGCTGGAGCAAATGATGTGACGTGTTATGGCTAACAGGTCCCCAACTATGTATTGCAGCGAACAAACAGCAGACGAAAATTTTGGTGTCAGTGCCCCTTTAAGAAAGACGTTCCGTTTTTCTGCGGATCTGAGCAAGCCTTCGCCTTCTCACGGCTCATTACGTTGCTCACCACTCCGCCAGTTCTCGCCCACTTCGACGCATCCGCCCCTACTGAGGTCAGCACCGATGCAAGTGGCTATGGAATTGGCGCTGTTTTCGCCCAACGTCAAGCTGGTCATGATAGTAGGACAGACTGCTGGGCTAGTTGGTTATGCATCGCGGAATGATCAACTTAGCGCGAAAACACACGGACACGAGAAGAAACGAAAGGCGAGATGTTACGCTTTCTGCATTCGCAAAGGTATTCTACTTCAGGAGGTCATAGAGCTTTTTGGTGCGGTGAGGCCTTCTTGGAACCACGTTAAGAGACTGTCAAAAATCTTAAGATCCGAACTGTGGCGCCAGGTTCGTTTACTCCAGGACTGCCTGCGTCTTGCCTGCTTTGAAGAGTACCCGGAACGCCTGGCAGGCATCAAGTTAGGGGAATACAAGAGGTTAGCAGCACGGCTAATTGAATGCAGGTGGAAGTGCATGCTGACTATTTTGCTTCAGTACCTGAAGAACAAGACAACCCGCGCAGACAAGCAGGTCGTAGTACTTGGAGGCGTTCAGGTGCCAGAAGGATTCATGGATCTATTGGAGAAAGGGCCGAAATTCGCTGTCCCGACAAGTCTTCCTACTCATGAGCTAATTGGGATAAACCGTGACCTATCTTCGAGAGCAATACAGGAAAACTCGGAACGATGTTTATTAGAAGGAGTGGATTGTTTGCAGAAGTGCCTACCACGAAAGACTCTTGCACGGAAGGACAGGCAACTAGACGACATAGTATACTTCTTCAAGAGCAATGACCTTTCGCTACTGCAAGCCGACAAGGAAGGGGGCTTCGTGGTGATGCCGAAAGGAATGTTCCAAGAAAAAGCTCTAGCTGCGGTGAAGAAGAACTTTGTCCCGATTAAGAAGAGCGCTGTTAGAGTTAAAACAAAGGTTGCTGAATTTTGTAAGAGCCTTGACCTGTGTAAGTTAGCCAACGACATTAAGAAAAGTAGGATCAATAGCTTGAATGTGTTCTTTACTGCAAAGACGCATCAGGTAGAAGTGCCCTTTAGGACAATAGTGAGCGAGAGGGGGGCGTGGCAACATAATGTCAGCCAGTTTCTTTTGAAGAAACTAAGCAAACTGAATGTAGATGATCTTTTCCGCATCAAGAATTCGAGCGAGGTTGCGCTGTTTGTACAGTCCGCCCCCAACGTAGGCAGCGCGTTTTCTGTCGATATAGAGGATCTGTACTATTCAGTACCCCATGATAAGCTCATGCAATCGGTTTTATTTATTAAAAAAGCGCCCGTCCTGTCTGTTTCGTTTCTTCTCGTGTCCGTGTGTTTTCGCGCTAAGTTGATCATTCCGCGGTGGTCATGATAGAGTGCTTGCTTATGCCAGCAGGCTCCTTTCCACAGCTGAGCGTAATTGCTCTATTACCGAGCGCGAGTGTCTTGCGCTTGTACGGGCAGTCAGTAAATTCCGCCCTTATTTATATGGATGTCCTTTCACCGTTACCACCGACCATCACGCCCTATGCTGGCTGTCTACGCTCAAGGATCCGACAGGCCGCCTGGGTCGCTGGGCTCTACGTCTTCAGGAATTCACGTACACTGTAGTGTACAAGTCCGGCTGACTACATCAAGACGCCGACTGCCTGTCCCGGTACCCCGTCGACGCACCAAATACTGCATCGGGTGACGAGTCAATTTGCATTTTCTCGCTCTCCGCTTTTGCCAACATGGCTGACGAACTGCGGCGTGACGCGGCTCTATGAGACATCGTCAGCCGCCTGCATTCTGCCTTGCCGGACCGTTGGTTTCGCAGGTTCGTTGTTGTAGACGGCATCTTATATCGCCGGAACATGCTCCCCGTGGGACCGGAACTACTACTTGCAGTTCCCACTCATCTTCGCTCCACCTTGCTCCAGCAACTCCACGACGTTCCCACAGCAGGCCATCTTGGTGTTGCTAGGACGTATGAACGTGTGCGACAACGTTTTTTTTGGCCCAGCCTCTACCGCTGCGTCCGCCATTACGTCTCTTCCTGCGAGTCGTGCCAATGCCGGAGAAAGCCCGCTGTACACCTTGCCGGGCTCCTTCAGCCCATAGATAAACCGGCAGAGCTGTTTTTCCGTGTTGGTCTTGACCTTCTCGGTCCTTTTCCTCTATCCATCACAGGAAATAGATGGATTGCCGTGGCTACTGATTATTCGACCCGTTACGCCATCACGAGACCTCTCCGGACCAGCTGCGCTACGGACACTGCCGCCTTTTTAATTCAGGACATCATCTTACGTCACGGCGCCCCTCGTCAGCTTCTCACAGACCGAGGTCGTTACTTTTTGTCAAAAGTAATCGATGAGTTACTGCGCTCTTGCACCACAAAACACAAGCTTACTACGGCCTACCATCCCCAAACGAACGGTCTCACTGAACGTTTGAACCGGACAATCACTGACATGCTCGCTATGTATGTTTTGACCGATCATCGCGACTGGGACGCTGCACTTCCCTTTGTGACGTTCGCATATAACACGTCTCGCCATGACACTGCTGGCTATTCCCCCTTTTATCTCCTTATGGCAGAGAGCCCATCTTACCTTTCGACACGCTCCTTCCATTCCCTGCCCAGCTATCCACTGAGTATGCTCGTCGCACTGTCACTACAGCAGAAGCGGCACGTCAGATAGCCCATCGCCGCCTTTGCGAGTCACAGCGGTGCCAGAAGCATCGCTACGACAATTGCCACCGGGATGCACACTATCAAACGGGTGACCTTGTCCTCCTGTGGTCTCCTTCTCGACATGTTGGCCTCTCTGCAAAGCTGTTATGGCAGTACTCCGGTCCTTACCGCGTCCTCCGACAAGTAACAGACGCGACTTATGAAATCACGCCGCTAGACCATACCACGTCTTCCGCATCTTCCGACGTCCACGTCGCACGCCTGAAGCCATACCTCTCGCCCACCTCATTGTGAAAAGCACCGAGACGGTGCTTTCGCCGCCGGAGGTCGATGTTACGATGTTAGAGCGCCAAGGAAGAAGATGGTATCTGGGTAAAAGTCAACGAAGCGTGTGCTTCAAGCAACGACCACCATTTTGGCTGCTTGGTTATTAACCTTCTGTAAATACCTTGTAAATATCAGTGGTGCCACTCACAAATTGAGATTTGGAGCAATTTTCGGAGCAGCAAAATTTTAGTTTTGGAGCAGTTTTGGAGCACCTATATATAAATTTCGGAGCACTTTGGAGCAACTGCACGCACACTGCTAAGGATTTGTAAGAGATGTCGGACAGTTAAGTCTACAAGCATCATTCCAAATAATACGGGCATGCTCTAAAACAATGCTGCTATCCATCTAAAAAAACATAACTAAATTTGTGCATTTCTAGTTGAAATGAGAAGAACCAACCTGTTCACAGAAGCTGCACTTTTATTTGAAAATAAGGTTGAGCTGCCGAGACCTTGCCCTCTACATCGCTTGAAGTTTTGCATTCACCGCTTGTAGCTTAGCCATATTTTCGGATAGGCAAGAATTGGCTTCAGCCAGTAAAACCTGGCCAGACTCAATGTCATTGATGTTGTTCTGAGCAAGGCCGGCCTTGATGAGTCCCTGGGCACGCTCAAGCATTACTTTAGATGAAGCCAGGCGTGCTTCAATAGTCTTTTTTTCCTCACACAGCTTCACCCTCTTCTCGGCAATTGGCTGGATCTGAACGGTCATTTTCCTCTTCTGCCTCTCTTGCTCTTCAGACTCCCGTTGAAGGCGCCTGCAGTAGACATTGTGTGAACTTTTGACAGCCTTGACAAAATCTCTGGTAAATGGCACGCTGCATGGGTCACTGCTGTAACGCTTCATATAGCTTTTCACCTGGCGGATGCCATTGATTGTCGCGACTCCTAAACTTGAGCGATTATCTACAATGCGTTTGTTTTCGCTGAAGCCGCGCTCGCAATCGGCATTCCCATGAGGCAGGGGCAGCAATGCCCTAACCAACACTGACAGTAAGGGGTACTTGTGGCTGTCGGTGAAGATAGCAGCCCAATAACTGTCAATTGGAGTGTTGCTGAAAGAAAGTCCTTCAGTTGCAGGCCGGCATTGAAGGGAATGCCACTCATCAACCAGTAACACCACTTGCTCAGTCTTCAGAATTTGGGGCACACAAGACGCCACGTACTTAAGTGACTGCACTGTCTGTTCCATGCCAAGAGATAGGCATGGGTCTAGGAAGCGCAAGTGCTTGAGCAGCTTATTGTCCAACGGAAGCTGTTTCAAGAGGTGCTTGGCAGTAGCAATATAAAATTGCTGGACACCCATCCTGAAAGCTTTTTTTTCTTGCGTGCTCCATGCCTGCATTTCTTCTTCTGTGTCAAGCCCGATTTCTGGCATTTGCTTGAGGTTCTCCGGCGCCCCAACATCTAGTTGCTTAAGTTGGGCGCCATTCAATGAAGAGTAAGCATTGTGTCTCATGAAGCGGCTGAGCAGCTTTCTCACTAAATTCACAGACTCTGAATAAACAATATGAATCAAAGGTTCTTGCCTTTGGAAAATTGCCTGAAATCCGATAAAAAGTTCTGCTGTGCTTCGGAGGAAAAGCATCTTGGCTTTGATTTTCCTGTCCGAAAGTGCTGCGACTAGCCTGTTCCGCAGAACAGCCCCACTTGGCCGAACTTCAGCATCACTCCTGAAGTATGCCTTAAGCACATCATATTGCTCAAGCACTCTTTCCAGACTGTCTAGAAATGTGAGCCATCGGTTGTTCACATGCCGCAAAAATACATGCTCCGGAATGCCCAAGTCCTTCTGGTGTTCTTTCAAATTCGAAGACCGGACAGCATGTTTGAAAAAATAGTACACATCTATAACCAACAGCTCCACGTCACTTCCAAAAGCATTCAGACCTGTGCTGAAAGCATTGTGAACCTTGTGCAAATTGCACTCCCCTATGTTCAAGATGCTCCCGCCAAGTTCTTCATTCAGTTTTCTTTTCACACTTTTCATTGTGTTCGGCCCATCACTGAAAAAACAAAGTAGCTTCTCTTTTGGCAGTCCAGCCAAACTTCTCTGAATACAGTCCACAAGAATGGCAGCCGTTGCTCTGCCAAGGTTGAATGATTCAAGATGCTCAATGACTACCTTTTGCTGACTTTTTGAAAAGTAACGCAGCAAAACGTCCAGCTGTTGGACATGTTGTTCAGGCTTTGGTGTTTCATCAATTTGGATTGTGTAATACACATCTGGCCAGCCAACTTCTTCTAAGACTTTTTGCCTGAAGTATGGACCCAGTCCGTCTGATATTAGGTAAGTAGCCTTTGTCCTACCACACGAGAACTTTTCAGCAATCCTTGAGTCTGGGAACATTGCTGGAAATGTTTTGGATGCTGTTTCTGCATACAGTGGTGCCACTCACAAATTGAGATTTGGAGCAATTTTCGGAGCAGCAAAATTTTAGTTTTGGAGCAGTTTTGGAGCACCTATATATAAATTTCGGAGCACTTTGGAGCAACTGCACGCACACTGCTAAGGATTTGTAAGAGATGTCGGACAGTTAAGTCTACAAGCATCATTCCAAATAATACGGGCATGCTCTAAAACAATGCTGCTATCCATCTAAAAAAACATAACTAAATTTGTGCATTTCTAGTTGAAATGAGAAGAACCAACCTGTTCACGAGACCTTGCCCTCTACATCGCTTGAAGTTTTGCATTCACCGCTTGTAGCTTAGCCATATTTTCGGATAGGCAAGAATTGGCTTCAGCCAGTAAAACCTGGCCAGACTCAATGTCATTGATGTTGTTCTGAGCAAGGCCGGCCTTGATGAGTCCCTGGGCACGCTCAAGCATTACTTTAGATGAAGCCAGGCGTGCTTCAATAGTCTTTTTTTCCTCACACAGCTTCACCCTCTTCTCGGCAATTGGCTGGATCTGAACGGTCATTTTCCTCTTCTGCCTCTCTTGCTCTTCAGACTCCCGTTGAAGGCGCCTGCAGTAGACATTGTGTGAACTTTTGACAGCCTTGACAAAATCTCTGGTAAATGGCACGCTGCATGGGTCACTGCTGTAACGCTTCATATAGCTTTTCACCTGGCGGATGCCATTGATTGTCGCGACTCCTAAACTTGAGCGATTATCTACAATGCGTTTGTTTTCGCTGAAGCCGCGCTCGCAATCGGCATTCCCATGAGGCAGGGGCAGCAATGCCCTAACCAACACTGACAGTAAGGGGTACTTGTGGCTGTCGGTGAAGATAGCAGCCCAATAACTGTCAATTGGAGTGTTGCTGAAAGAAAGTCCTTCAGTTGCAGGCCGGCATTGAAGGGAATGCCACTCATCAACCAGTAACACCACTTGCTCAGTCTTCAGAATTTGGGGCACACAAGACGCCACGTACTTAAGTGACTGCACTGTCTGTTCCATGCCAAGAGATAGGCATGGGTCTAGGAAGCGCAAGTGCTTGAGCAGCTTATTGTCCAACGGAAGCTGTTTCAAGAGGTGCTTGGCAGTAGCAATATAAAATTGCTGGACACCCATCCTGAAAGCTTTTTTTTCTTGCGTGCTCCATGCCTGCATTTCTTCTTCTGTGTCAAGCCCGATTTCTGGCATTTGCTTGAGGTTCTCCGGCGCCCCAACATCTAGTTGCTTAAGTTGGGCGCCATTCAATGAAGAGTAAGCATTGTGTCTCATGAAGCGGCTGAGCAGCTTTCTCACTAAATTCACAGACTCTGAATAAACAATATGAATCAAAGGTTCTTGCCTTTGGAAAATTGCCTGAAATCCGATAAAAAGTTCTGCTGTGCTTCGGAGGAAAAGCATCTTGGCTTTGATTTTCCTGTCCGAAAGTGCTGCGACTAGCCTGTTCCGCAGAACAGCCCCACTTGGCCGAACTTCAGCATCACTCCTGAAGTATGCCTTAAGCACATCATATTGCTCAAGCACTCTTTCCAGACTGTCTAGAAATGTGAGCCATCGGTTGTTCACATGCCGCAAAAATACATGCTCCGGAATGCCCAAGTCCTTCTGGTGTTCTTTCAAATTCGAAGACCGGACAGCATGTTTGAAAAAATAGTACACATCTATAACCAACAGCTCCACGTCACTTCCAAAAGCATTCAGACCTGTGCTGAAAGCATTGTGAACCTTGTGCAAATTGCACTCCCCTATGTTCAAGATGCTCCCGCCAAGTTCTTCATTCAGTTTTCTTTTCACACTTTTCATTGTGTTCGGCCCATCACTGAAAAAACAAAGTAGCTTCTCTTTTGGCAGTCCAGCCAAACTTCTCTGAATACAGTCCACAAGAATGGCAGCCGTTGCTCTGCCAAGGTTGAATGATTCAAGATGCTCAATGACTACCTTTTGCTGACTTTTTGAAAAGTAACGCAGCAAAACGTCCAGCTGTTGGACATGTTGTTCAGGCTTTGGTGTTTCATCAATTTGGATTGTGTAATACACATCTGGCCAGCCAACTTCTTCTAAGACTTTTTGCCTGAAGTATGGACCCAGTCCGTCTGATATTAGGTAAGTAGCCTTTGTCCTACCACACGAGAACTTTTCAGCAATCCTTGAGTCTGGGAACATTGCTGGAAATGTTTTGGATGCTGTTTCTGCATAGGAAAAAGGTACGCCCTTCACAACTAATGAAAGAGCAAACAATGCTTCCGCTCTTGCAACATTGTCAGTCAATGAACAGGACGCTGTCGCCTCTCCAGAAAAGTTCAAAGTTGCTTGGACTGTCTTCGGCCTCACCAGCTTTCCATCAGCGTCACGGTGCTTCTCAATGGATTTCAAATGCATTTTTGCAGCTGCATGTCTTTTGACAGCAGATGTTCCATGTTGTGCACACGAAATTTTAACATTGCACAGAACACACTTCGCTTCAGAGCTTTTCGGTCCAGCCTGGCACCACAACTTGATGGGATCCCCATTGCTGTCGGTTTCTTCAAGTACCGATGGATTGAAAGTTGTGAGTCGAGCTGCGTAAGAAACAGAACAAAACAACTTGCTATATATGTGAAGGTATGAAGCTTGAATAAAAAGTAGGAGTGTGCAAATGCAGAATTGTAAATTTCGAATCGAGTAAAGAAAGAAAAGCCAAATATTGAATGGAATATTAGAATTATTTCCAAAATAATTAATTCTCACGGATTTAAGACAAGACAACATGGTGCTGCACACGCTTAGCTTTTTTTCTATCATTAGATAAAAATCAAGATATACAGTGCGGTATACAGTCGAACCCGTTTATAACGAACTCGAAAGTGCCGCGAAAAACGGTCGCTGTATCAGTAGTTCATGGTATGCGGACTCGCCCTCAGAAACGTGCACTTAGCGACGAAGCCATTTTTTAAAGTATTTTTATTAAAATTCCAATAGCATCTCCGGTGGCAAGTTAGGCCTTTTTGTGCGTTAAGCGACGCCCGCTGCGTGATCAGAGTGAAATAAATGCTGTTGCACTGAAGCACGATACCGCCACGTGGAGCCGATCATCCCTGGCTAATTGCGTGCCGCGCGTCGCCCACTCGGCTCACGCCGTCTCTGCCATGCCGTTTGCTGTTAACTGTATGAGCACGTTTGTGCGTTCTTGGAGCATATTTCACTTCGGAGCGTACACGGGTTGATGCGAGTGGCGTGTTCGTTCAACACGACGAAGGCAAGCATTTTGCAACAAACGCGCAATCGCACGGTGCGGCGGTGGCGAATAACTTACGAACGGCAGCATGGCGCACCTGTACCGCCGTGACTCTGCGGTTTACGCCACATGAGCAGTCGAGCACACAGCTACAGATGACTGTGATACGGCTGTCGGCAATCAGTCATAGTGGCACGTTCACTGCCAGTCACCACTTTTGCTTTTTTTTCTTATGATTATCTGTCAAAACATCACCGCAAGCGTTTGCTAGATAAAACATCGTTTACTATAGATAAACCATCCGCGATGCGAACGGTTTGTGCACACACTATTCGAGCATTTGCACACCCCCAGTAAAACGCAATGGTAACAGGCCAATGTTTCGCAAAAGTGTGAGATTAGCCACACTGGCGACTCCAAATACGTTTCATGCGGAAAAACACAGGATCTCGAAACTTAACCATACGTATCGAACAACTGCGTAAATACATCGCGGGATCGATCAACCAGTGAAACAAAATGCAAATGCATCAATGTGCTGGCAGCTTCCATTAATTCCTACAACAGTAAGCTCATTACGTTTAGAAGTTAGCAATTACATTTTTGAACGGCATCCCGGCATAAGGGCTGATAACTGCGCCGAAACAATAGGTTACTGCGGCGCAAGTTGCCGCGAATAGTGGTAACAGTACGGCCATTTAGAGTCGAAAAACGTAGAAATGACATTTCCGAATAGATTCTCTTTACAGCGTTTTTAAGAAGGCGAAAGGCGCAACTCTACGTGACGCGAGCACTACTGAAACACACGTGCAAGGAATATATCTGCATGAAAGCTTACCTTTCTTCATTGCATCGGCGTAAACTGTCTTTTTAGAACTCGTCCACACTCGGCAACAGTTGTCGCACGCAAGAAAAAAAAGCACCACAAGACAAATGATGCAGGCACAGCAACGAACAAAAACGCGGCCGCGGCTGGCCGCGACAACTCACAGTCCTAAAAAAGAGCGCGCAATAGCATGCGCCTTAGGCCTGTACTTCTACTTAGCCACTAGATGGCGATAGAAGTTTCATACTAGATATACCACGCAGCTGCTGCGCGCATGAAGACGTTTCGGAGGAGGCTGCCTTGTGGACGTTAGGCGCGCTCCTTTCTCTCCTACATGGGTGCGCACGACCCGCGCGGTTTGATAACATTTAAGGTAGCAAATTCAAATTTCGATTACGGCGATCACAATTTATTAAGCCGTTTCGTCAAACACGTCGCACACGTTTTCAGACCACTTCTGCCGCATGCATTACGCGCTGTCACTAATTTTGGCTATGACCTCCGAGATCGGGTTGCCCATGCAGTCTCGGGGGCAACGTTTTGGCGCATTTAGGCGCAAAATAGTGCTTTTTTTATCAGGATGGCGCAGCAAATCACGTTTGGCGCAATTTGGCGCACTTGGCGCAAGAGTGGGACCACTGAAATATATTTGTACCAATATTTCAATCACACGTACCGAACACTGTAGATTGCGATCGATTCCGATCGGCGCCAATCTCTCGAAAAGTACCCGGTGTGGCACAAGCGCAGTAATAAGAGTTTTATTGTGATGTGTGCCTAACCCAAATATTTGATGAGGGTGGCAATGTGGGCTTGTTGGTAGAGCATTGCATCACCTAATAAATTGGTGAGCCTGTGTAGGAAGACAAGGCCAGATAAGACCACACACAGCGCATGCGAAACAGAGCACAAAGACGAGAATGAATTTGTTAAGTGTAGCACGGACGTTGTTTATTGGATCCCTTTAACGTGCGGAAGGTCTCACATTGGGCAGACCAGTAGGTGTATAAATGACAGACAAGGGAACATAAAAACAAGGTATGCAATGTGGCTCCAGATAGTGTCCTAGCCGTTCATTGTCGAAGGTGTACGTGTGTAAACCCAGGTTTAAGGAAACGGCTATCATGGGTAGAAACCAGTGCGAGACAACACGTCTGATAGTAGAAGCCAATAACATCTCAAAATCTGGGGACGGATGCGTAAGTAGGGCATCAATTATGCTGTCTGAAAAAGAACTTGAATACATAGGCTCTCCGTAAGGTGCTTTTGGTTGTGGTTTTCGCTGTTCCAGGTAGCAACATGTGAAAAAAAAAAAAAGAGACTCATTGAAGGTGTTTTGTCATGTCCACAAAGTATGTACTCCTGTTGCTTTAGGTGATTTCCATTTGTCATCGTTCACAGTTCTAAGCAGCGCACACGTGGCGTCTAACATTTTGAAAGTATATGTACGAGCGGCATCTGCGGAAAAATAAATCAATTGCTGAAAGTTGGCGCTGTGGTGTGTCAGGTATGCCTTCCTTTTGTCCGTGTTCTGCGTGCGCTACCATCAAACCCAAATATTTGAGTCTGTCAGCTAGCCCGTTTTAGGCAGCTTAGGATAAGCGTGATAACACGTATGTTACGCGTTAATGCGACGTGGCGTTCCGTACTCAACTCCACCCCTTCTTATGTGAAAACCAGATGTTCATTATTAGGACCTTTTTAAATGCTGTCAGAGCAAAGTTAAGCATAGATTTAACCTGTGATTTTAAGAAAACTAGGTGTGCTCCATCAGACTCGACTTGCTCTACTTGTTGCCTTTTATTATCACTTCATTGCTGTTTAACAGGGCTGTCATAAAGTCGAGCAATCGTGCTTACCTTTCCCATGTACTATTAATGAATGAGTAGTGGGCAATGGGCAACCCAGTTTCCTGGATTCACAAAGATGACGACGAGACTGTCCCTGGCCCTTGTTGCAGCATAGTTTGAATTGTGCCACCTGCCGCTACTATTCGAGGACGGTAGTCAATCTGAACACTCCTCGACAATTGGTGGAAGTGCTGGGCATTTTCCTAGACCTGGAACTACGCAGCCGGACAATCCCTTCAAAGACTGCCATGCCTGAAGACGCTGGGCTGTCCAACCCTCCCCAGGCAGCCCCATCGCCTGCAGTCGTTTGTTCAGGTACGCCACGGCAGCGAGACCCTCCCATTTTCAGTGGGACGGATGATCAGGACGTGGAAGATTGGCTGTCTACGTACGATAGAGTGAGCGTGCACAACAAGTGGAATGACGTCGACAAGCTCAGTTACGTCCTGTTTTCTTTTTTCGGCGTAGCTAGTCTTTGGTTTCGGAACCACGAATCCGACTGTTCCACCTGGGCACAATTTAGAACGAGGTTTCAAGAAGTCTTCGGTCGTCCTGCCGTGCGCAAGCTTAAGGCCAAACAACAGCTGCGCGGTCGCACTCAACAAAAATTGGGGGACCCTTAAGCTTCGCCTTTAAGAGTTGAACACGACAGCGAAATCCGGCCCCTAGTGTGCACTTCAACCACTCAGTGCATACTTATTAATGCGTGTTGTTACACACACACAGACACACACACACACGCGCGCGCGCACGACGTATCTATAGTAGTGGTAGAGGTTTTCGATCAATTTAACAGCACTTTCATATCAACTTCATGAAAATTCTGTACAGTGATGTAGTCACATGGTCCTGTATTATGAACTGCGCGTAGGCGTGACACTTTTATTCGTAAATGGTCACATCCTGTCATCCTTCGTGCGTTAACTATCTGGCAGCTGTTCTATTTGCTCTTCTGGAGACCTCTTCCGGCCAACCGCAACAAGCATCGCCTTATGGTCGGTGAAATGGCAACTAGAGTACTTAACTTCTTTAATGCTGTCGTGAGAATTTTGCTGCTAAGATAGCCTTCAGGATCGATTTTCGTGGACACGCACATGTCATCTGCCAAATCTCAACGGCGAACACAGCTCCGAAGGTAACTTAAATGAACATTGAAGTTCACATGCGTACTCGAGTGCTAGATGCCGTACATCGCAACATCAACAATAGCAAAGGTGACCAGGAGGGGACCCCCAACTTCCGCAACGTCACCACGGCAGCCGAGCTCCGAACGGTGCAGCTAAGAATAATGATGTCATAGCCGCCATTGCTTATTCGATGCGGCTGCGTTAGTAGGCTGCCGACGACGCCGGGCCTCAAGAAAATAGTTGCCACCCAACGACGAGGACAGCAACAGTAAGAACAACGTGCAGGACGTGCGCCAGGTGAAAGAAAATGAGCACGCGACGGTGAGCAAAGCATTTTAACATGCAAAAGAAGGCCGCCGATGCGATCACGATAATTACATATAGGTGTGGGATGAAACTTTATTTTTAAAAAACAATAAAAATAAAGCTATGGCACCGGTACCATGGGACTTGGCACCCACCGCGACACCCTTTGTGATAGCAGTGTTTTGTTCCACAGCAATACTGCCGTACGATCAAGAGTGAAAAAAAAAGTGGCACGTGGCAGTCTTCACCGCGTGTAATTTCTACAGTTTCTATGCGATCACGGGCCTTGCACCACATTGCAAACAATTCCACCACCGCACACAAAACAGCTCACCATCACACTTCTCCCTCGTATGCGTTATTGCATCGTGGCAATCTCGGAGACCACGCCCCGGCCATGCTTAGGCTTAGCTGCGCAAGCCTGTGTGGCACACATGGCAGCACGCCACAGCAAGCAGTCTGGGGGAAGTGTGAAAGCACGGGGGAATACAGCAGTGTGAGCAAATTATGTTAACGCTGCTATATCTGGCAACCTGCGGCAGTTTTATCAGGACATGGGAGTTTTGAATCACTGCACCAAATGACTCTCAAACACTGCGGGGAAAGAAAAAGTGGTTCCTCTGCCATAGTATAAACACAG
The DNA here is from genome assembly GCA_013339685.2 of Hyalomma asiaticum. Classification (NCBI taxonomy): domain Eukaryota; kingdom Metazoa; phylum Arthropoda; class Arachnida; order Ixodida; family Ixodidae; genus Hyalomma; species Hyalomma asiaticum. The sequence goes on from CM023491.1 coordinate 67,781,601, forward strand.
ATGTTAAACCTGTGTTCACGAAGCAGTGCAGCGCTTAAACGGCAATCTGGCGAATCGAGGGGCGGGCAGTCACTGTGTGAATCCTTTGCAAGTACACATCAGGTATTCTGCAAGCGAAAGTTTTCAAACAATTCATATTTCTCCAATGACACTGCAGTGCAAGTGCCCTATGCAAACCTGCAATACACAAGAAGCATCCACAAATGGCAAAACCTTGCACGTGAAACCAAACAGGCTGTGAGCACATCGTCTTGCGAACACAAACCGCTTTAGCAAAAGGAGCATCATCTTCTTGTAGGCGGCCATCTTTTGCTTTCTTGGATCAGAATGCATCTGAATGCAAACTGGCCACACAAGACCAATTATGTAGCGCCCGTGACTGTACTACAATGCCCAAGCAATGCACTGGCGGGATGCCACCACACTGTGCTGCAATAGAGACGCTGAGCTAGCTGCCAAAGTGCATTGTGCATCACTCAACGAAACAGCAATGTGCTTCACTCCATCGTTCTAGATAGCGGTATCACCACTGCAAACCTAGTCAATGAAAACAAGAAGAAAAGCACTGTGCCCCTCTGCCTCCTCTCAGATGAATGAATGGATGTTATGAGCATCCCCTTGAATGAGCATCCCCCTGAGCATCCCCCTGAATGGATGTTATGAGCAGGCCCACGGATCACCAAGCTCTACCTTCATTTCTTTCCCCACTACAAACGCTTGTTTTCCTGAATCAACAAATTTTTCATTTTTCTCTTTGCATACCTATTTTAGCTATTAGTGTTCCGCTGTGCAGTAGCAATATTATTCGAACTATTTTGCATTTATATTTGCTCCATGCCTTTCCACCATCAATACTCTGAGTGCCTTTTACTTATGTCTATCACCGACATGTTGAGCTTCCCCGTGGTATCCCTGAAGCCCATGGCCTCCTGCAGGGTAATTTCCACGCACGCTGTCACGAGTAAAGGGGCCCGAGGCGCGAAGCATGCGCCGTGGACACGTCCGTGCACGTAATTGGTGGACGGGGGACCCGTAGCGCACGACCCGAGCCGCAATCCAAGCACCGATGGGTGCAGATGGTCAAGCCAGCAACGCACTGGTGACGGGAGCAGCGGGCGCCAGTTCTGGAGGCTGTGGCGATCGAGCTCGATGGTGCAACCGTAGACCCTGGCTGAAATCAAGCAAGGTTTCTCGGACTCGCACCTGCATCACCACAGCAGTTGCCAGTGTACCCGCGACGCTTCGCCCACAAAACGGATCGACTGGCAGCACAGTCCCCGGGGCACGACGTCATCACTTGGAAGCAGCAATCGAGGTCGAGACTAGGCCGAACGAGGAAGGTGTCTCGCCGACGGCTTCGACGACGACCGCGAAAGAGCAACGAAGGCAGGCAGAAGCGTCGCAAGCACAGCGACGACTTCGAATCGCCGACCGGGAGTTTGCCCGAGGTCGGCATCGGACCCTTGACAAGACGGGGCCGGCTTCGGCAAACCCAAGGGTGTTCAACTTGAGCAACCACCGCGTACGTGGAAGTGAGGCCCATTGTTAGCAGACTGCGGTTAGGACTACGCCTAAAGCAGACAAATTAGGCTGCATGTTTAGCTCTTGTGATTTTTGTTTCTTCTGGGTGTGAATTGTATTTTCCCCTTGTTTTCATGTGTTGCGATCGCCTCCCGTGCATAAAGAAACGTTTGTTCCGCTAACACTGGCACCCAGCGTCTTTCTTGATCCATCTGAGCAAGCACTTCCGAGATCTCTCTTGCCCGTGACAAAAAGGTGGCGAGCCTGCCAGGATTTTTTAACACCTTCCGGCCCATTCAAGAAAGACTGTTGGGGGTTGCAAAGATGTATTGTGAGGGTTTGGTTGTGAGTGCTAAGAGCAGAAACCTGTCAGCAAAGGAGGCGCCGAGGTTTCTTGAAAATGCCCAAAAAGAACAGGAATGAGAGCATGAAGCGATTGTGGCTCGTCTAAAGGAACAGTTACATCTGGTAGAACAAGGGATGACATTTAGGAGTAAGGAGACATGTCTAAATTCACCAGAAGTGCAATCAGTTGAATTTAGTGAATGTGAGGGGGAAGTTAATGTCGGGAAATTCAGGTGAGCCAGGAGATCGTATCGGTAGGATCAGAGCAGTGAAACGCAGACACCACAAAGCCAGTGGAACTTTACTCGGGGATCAAACGGGAGTGGGCGCCCAAGAGTTTAAGAGCTCTTAAAAATTGTCACGAGTAAATGGGCCCGAGGCAATCATCACTGCAAGTCAACTGTGAGATGTTGTGTGCATAAGCCAACAGCACACATGGCCGTATCTCCCTGCCCTCTTCCATCTGTCACCGCTCAATGCCTTCAGTGACCGTGGAAGCGATTTTGAAGTGCACAGAAAACTTGCCCTGGCTTTTGCCCGTTTTTCTAGGCTCGTACAACGATATCTGGAAACTTTGCCTCCATCTTTATGTATTTCCACATGTGAAGATACACTTACTGTACTACTTGAAGGCAATAACCAAGTACAGTAGAACCTCGTTATAAGGAACCCACATATAACAAACTATTGGATATAACGAAGCCATCGCAACTGCCCTTGAAATTCCCATAGATGACATGGTTATTGGCTATAACAAACTAATGGTTATAACGAAGTAATTACGGCTCCCCCTTCAACTTCGTTATAACGAGGTTTTACTGTATCACCTGCCGGAGGCTGCCTATTCTACTGCAACGCAAGTGCATGTCTATGGGCCAACGACACTATTGAACATAACAGTAACGTTCTTTCACGCACATGTTACGAACTAGAACTACCAGAGACCTAAACATATGTAACTTCCTAGTTTTTGCGCACACCTTCGACGTAGCCCTGCGGGAGCGCACCAAACTGGGGCTGCTGGGAGAAAAAAGTGCACGGTATATCCTGAGTGCAACACACCAGCTGGTTAGGTTGTTGCAAGGAGATTTCCGGATAAAGTAAGATCGAGGCAATACCTTGCTTTTGTTCACAAGTGTCTGTCGAAGTGTTCTTGAAATGCACACAAAACTTGCCTTAGCCTTCCGCATTCCAGACTCGTACAACAATATGTGGAAAGTTACTTTCTCCATATCGTGAAGTTTGGCCAAGTTCTACGCGACTTTGGTTCAAGAATAAGAGAGCAAGTCCTCTTACCGCAGTAATAGACCCTTTTCATAAATATGGCACCTGGTGGTGGGCTTTTCGTCAGTTTCGCTTTGCTAGGTTCACGGGGGGCCATCACGAAGGCTTCGATGCAGAGCGGGGGCAGAGTGTGCTGGCAGCTGGTTCCCATGTGATCCGCGCATTGTCTGCGTTTGCGAACATGCTTTTTTTTGCCGTGTTTTCGTGCCCACTAAAGGGTTGTCGGGCAGAGTGGCTCGGTCGACGGCTGATGATAAGCCTGCAAGCGTGCGTTGTCAACGTCTGCAGTAGCGTGCACCATCGACACCTGGCACCACCCGAACGAGAAAAAGGGCTCGCCGTATTTTGGCGATATTTACGTTGCCACATCAACTTTTCATGCTTCCTAGGAACAAGAAAGGCGAGTCGCTACCGTTCTGTGCGTGCACATAAACATGCTGCCGGTGCTGTGTATGCAGTGACGTTTGTGTTCGCACTGTTTACGGATGTTTCCATTTTTTTTCTCCCGCAGGGAACACCGAGGGGGCACCACTGTATTGTCGTACACGTTCCGCAGCAGGAAAGAAGTATTTTTCAACAAAGTTCATTGAGAAAAGCTTGGTTGTTTTTATTAGTCATTTCCCGGGCCCCACCGAACGGCGTGGACTAGTGTCCGCGTAGCTTGTTGGCAAAAAGCTTACAGAACGTGACCACAGGTAAAAAAAGAAAAATCGACCTGAGAATTAATATGATGAATAACACTTGTCTTAACCTTAGTGACGAACTCTGCAAGAGCATTTGGCGAGAATACTGCATAATAACTTTCCTGGTAAGACTGTCAACCTTTCTTGCATGCACCAATAAATGCTGTCGTTATTCACGGTACTGTTCGTGGCTGTGGTCATCGCCTAGGAAATGCATGCATCCATATTTTTGTTTGCAGCGTATTATATTTGCAGTCGCCCTTGGCTCCGGCTGCCCTAGCGAACCTTCAGGCCCGCGCATCGCAATCCACCACATGTAAAAAAATAAATAAATAAAAAGGAAAAGAAAGCTCAGCTTGCCCCACTGAAACTTTCCTATGCGCAGCGTGTTTACGAATGAGAGCCCATCAGCAAGTGCGTTTTTACTCATCTATTGTACGGAGGCGTTTGTTTACAACTAGGTTTTTAAAACTCAAAGCTGTACGAGGCTAGGTTTTAGTGCATTCTTGTCGTCCGTAGGGGAAAAACCGTCGGCTGATCCCAGAGGTAACGAAAAACCTCCTGACGTGCAGATCTTCGGATATTCCACCCCCTATAATAATACACCAAACAAGAATCGGTTCAAAGAGTTTAGACAAGAGTAAGTTACAACTTTAAGTGACTCAGCAGCGGCTGTCTGTGGATATAAACTTGGCCAATAATCTATAAGATTGTAGCCAAACGAATTAGTGTACATGCCTCCATAACCACAAAGTTATGGTCACGACCATTACACTATAGTAAAAGTGAATACACGCACCCTTTTCTAATCGCTTGTGGTGCGCCGCAGCTCCTCTGGCTTTTAATTAAATTTATAACCTTTTCACTGTTCTTGCCACCGCAACCTCAATGCTAGCACCATCGGACATGTGGATTATCGTACAATAGGTTCAAACAATTAAAGGTCCCATGACACCAAAATTTCCAACGCGAGATGCTTGTGTTAATTGGTTTTCCTGCATACGAAGGCAATCTTGACCGAGTATTAGCGGCGAACGTCGCCTCTAAGTGATTTTAATATGGTTTCAAAGTAAGCGGGAAGGCTCATCCGAGCTTGCAGCACCTCGCGACATCGCCACTAGTATGAAGCGGTTAGTGGCCCATCTGTGACGTTTCACTTTTGTTAGTGGATATCGTTGACGTCACAGAGAGAAACGGGCGCGCGCCGCTATGGAGCGCCAAGAGACGTGTTTTTCTGCTTCCTCTCCGTGTTGGTCACTCAAGCGTACATTGTACACACGCTATGGTTCGGCATGTGTACCAGCGTGCGGCGCCGCATGCTACGACAAGCGGCGTACGCTTGTTCAGGACACACGCAGCGAACGTGGGATCAGCGCGTAGGCTCCGTCAGATCACTGATGAACTCTGGCTCCTTGCACACTAGGGCATGTACGATCGGAATATGTATCTCCCTCATCAAGTACAAAATAAACGATTGAGCATAGCCCTCCTTCAATCTACCTAGATATTGTAAATAAAACTATGGTTTCGCTAGTGGCAACCGCACCACAACAGCCCACCGTCACTGACGATGCTTTCGAGGCAAGCGCGAGCTCGCCGCATGATGCTTGTTCTTACCACCGCGATGATCATTTGTACCCACATATCTTCTGTTAAGACATGTGATTAGCTTGTTCGTGCACCTCAATGTGAACAACAACGCTGGTAACGAAACAAGTGTTTCCGTGAAGCGGCCGGTGCCACTGTTTCGCTGCGAAATGCCCTGGCATTCCGGCTCCAGATCACTCTAGTGTTTTGGAAGCAGGCGCTGCATTGCAAATATAAATGGCCCATTTCAAGCGTAAATTTACACAATGATGATTTATTTCATATCAGAAGGAAAGTGTAGTCAATATTTACCACACCGTGGTCAGCGGTGATCGGGAACTTGGATCCCGGTGGCCTAAAAAGCGCCGAGAAACGAACCAGTGGCCAGCGGCATGATGTTACAGGTCACACGTCGCCAGCGCTGCCTTTGGTTGTGGCTGTCTCACGGTTCGAACCGACAACGCGTACGACAACAAAATCTGTCCGGGAGAACGTCGTCGACTCTGCCTGTCACGGCCGACGACGTGATGCAAAGCGAGTGCGGCGAGCAGACGAATTCAGCACTGGCGCTCCGCAACATCACCGAATCTTGAGCTCACGTGATCAGTGTCTGCGCTCAGTTCCGACAGCCACCGCGGTAGCCCCGCGGCGCTAGTTACTTGCAGTTCCTGGCGCGCGTTTCAAAGCTTCGTTAAAACTCAGCAAAATTAATGTTATGATTAATTAGACCTCACGTTGGAGAATTTGCGGCTTCATGCCGTGATTACAGGACACTGTTCTACTCATTACCACATAAAAGTCGCCAACAAGAAAATGGCTGTCATGGGCAGTTTAAGCACCCCGATAACAGGAGCAAATCAGTATTTGGCGGCGCTGAAGCACCACGTATTCGCCGGCTCGCATCGTCTGCTAGTCTGCCCTCATCATGGCAGCTCACTGCAGTTCGTGCGTTCGGCGCTAGAGGCACCATTTTATGAAAAGGGTCTATTGCAGTGAAGTTGTGTGACACATGATAAGGTAACTTAATGAGCAAACAAACAATGAAGCCAAGGAAAGCATAGGGGAAGTTACTTGTGGTATTGTAATTGTGACAAAGTAGAAAGGAATTAAAGTGGACGAAAAGACAAACCTGGCTTCGGTGGGAACCGAACCCACGACCTTCGGATGTCGCGTTCGATGCTCTACCAACTGAGCTATGAAGGCGGTCGTCCCCCCGTCCACTTTATTGTGTATTTATGTACGTATTATCCTGGGAGTGTTAGGCAGCACCACTCGTGGCCAAGGCGGCGTGTGTGGAACACACTTTCTTGCCAGGAGGCGTCACGTAGAACGTAAACTTAGATGAGATGGCTGCTGCCCAATAAGCCCTCGCATGCTACCTAAGGCACCAAGTCTGCACCACAGTGTTCTGGAAGTGTCCTTCCAGAACACTGTGGGCTTGTAAAATGGCAATTTCCTGTTTTTTCTGCAGTCAGGGTGTCTACCAAGTTGACAATGCTAAATTCCCTGAGATTTCCACGTTTTCCCTGAGTATTTTTGCGAAATTCCCCGAGTGGCACATACCTTTATTTCATGTTGATGCGGGTAGGCGCCATGTCACCCAATGTCATCACTAATAAGGATGGTGAGCTCTTTGAGGGTCAAATAAAGAAAAACGAAAAAAACAAACAAAAGGAAATAAGCTTTCCCAGACGGTCAATCTGTGAAATTGCGGATTTTGAATGTACGAAGTGCGTAAGGTCGGAAAAACATTGTTTTCTTTTTTTAAAGAATTGGGAGCTGTATTTTCGTGTCAGCATAAGTTATAACGTATTTACTCTAATCTAATGCACACTTCTTTTTCGATAAAACGGGTCCAAAAATCGTATGCGCGTTACAATCGAGTGCGAACGAACGACACTGTTACCATACCGAGGGGTGTAGGAAAATGGCCGCCTCCTACGCGCTTCGGGCGCTGCCAAACGGTTACTGCCGAAAAAACGAACTAGCGGCGCGGCGGTCTTTGGCGCGTGTAGTTTCTGTAGTTTCTATGTCGCCGCCGGTCCCCCGCGCAACGATGCCACGACGCACATGACGCGTAGGCCGACGATAATCGCCGCATCAGCTTGGCCATTTTGCGGCCAACCGAAGTCCGAGATGCCTAGCAGCACGAACTTTCAATAGCGTTTGCGGGTGGCCGTAACCGGGAGAATAGATGTTTCCCATCGCCTTACGCAAAATGGCTCATCACCGCATTCCTCCCTCATATCCGTGCGCGCCGCTTGACGTCCGAGACTGCCGCGATGCAATCTCGGAGATCACGCCCCGACCATGCTTAGGCTTAGTTGCGCCAGCCTGCGCAGCACGCATGGCAGCGCGCGGTAGCAGGCGTGACGGAACTGCGACTGCACGGAGGAATGCACCACTGCGAGTAAATGATGTTACCGCCGCTTGCTCGCAGCTACGGTCGGCAACGTGCGGAAGTTTCATCGAGACGCAGGAGCTATGAATCGGCGCGCCGAACGTCTTCCGAGACGCCGCGGGTCAATTACTGCAGCGGTTTAAAGTAAGCGGTGCTTTTATTATGCGAGTGCATTCATTACGCGAGTACGGCATCTGGTTTTAATAATGTGAGAAGGTTGATTACTAAGGTCTCCCTTTTTCCTGTGTCCCGAAAAATGGGTGTGCACTACAATCGATGTTTGACTTTCTTTTTGTCGCGGAAAACTGGTGCACGTTACAATCGAGGGCGCGGTAAAATCGAGCAAATACTGCAAATTGTTCAATAGTATTTTAGAACGTGGTATTCCTTGAAAAACGGGTCTACGCACAGCGCCTTATCGCAGTCTGCGCACACAAAACGCATCTCTGTTCTCATCTTGGAGCAACCAGCTGTGTTGGCTCACACACGGTATCTTCTCTGCATGTGGCTGCCTCGGGCAGAGTAAACTCAGTAATCAAGAACAGCAAGAATCCGTCGTAAGCGTCGATAATTGATTGATTTGTGGGGTTTTGCGTCATAAAACCAGCTATAATTATGAGTGGCCGTAGTGGAGGACTCCCTAAATTTTGACCTCCCGGGGTTCTCTGACATCGCACAGTACACGGGCCTCAAACATTTCGCCTCCATCGAGATGCATCCGCCGCGGCCGGGATTCGATCCCACGACCATCGGATCATAAGCGCCGAACAAGCTGAAAGCTATGCCAATAAAGATGGAAATCAACTTCCGCCGCCTCCACAAATGGGTGCTGTGCCGATGAAGATAAACATCAAGTTTCACGCGCCTCCGTTGCAATCACGCCGAGAAACTGAAACGACGAAGTGGCGTTGCCCAGCGGCGTTGCCGCAGACCGCACGACGCGCCCATGCTAGAAATAAGTTCTGTTTATCTCCGCAAGAAAGCAAAGCCCAAACCCACTGCCCTAACCACACGTACGCGGTACAACGCGTCACCGCGTGGCGTGCAGAATCGGCGCCGCGTCCTCTCCCTATGAAGAGGGCGCGCAGCTTCGTGCAGCCGCGCGTCCTCTGCCTCCACACAGTCTTTTCCACAATATTTGCGGAAAAGACTGCGTGCAAGCAAACGCACAATATAACAACGCTCGGCGCACACATGGGCTGTGTGTGCGCCGTAGCGCGTCCAGACACATACAGCAGACTTTACATAGAACAAGCAAAACCAATAATAAAAAAAGCAGCCGATTCGCGCGACGGAGAGCGATGAGCAAGGGGAGGCACTCATCCCTTCAGTTACTGCGAGTTGCACTATAAACTCAATCGCAAGGTGCATTGTTAGAGCCAGCGTTACCGCGACTTTCGTATTTGAGCTGATTTTCCCTGAGAGAAGCCCAAATTCCCTGAGTTTTCCCTGAGATTTTCCAGACTAATCATATTCCCCGAGATATCCCGGCTTTCCCGGTTTTCCCGGTTGGTAGACACGCTGTGCAGTTTTATTTGAACTCAACTTTTATTGTATTCAGGGTTCGTACAGGTTTTGAAGGAAAAAATTCAAGGTTTTCCAAGGACTTTGAAGGCCCTATTGGAGTTTTATAATGTACATGCAGCGTGCGTGGTGATGACATTTGCCTATTCCTTCATGTGTCGTTTTTATCATGAGATGACCTTTGCATCTTGCTGTGTGTTTATCAGCGTATAACACTTGTGACGAGGCTCATGCATATGTATATATGTACGTGTTTGCCGAAATAAAATCAGTTGATAGTCAGCGCTCCGTGGTGTGGTGTGTGTTCCCTTTTTCATCGTCCTTGTGTTCGCGCTGTTTATTCCATGATGCTTGACCAACTAGCCTGCAAATCCATCCTATTACACCCTAATGGAGGATTTTCAAGGCCCTTTTCTAAAAGTTCATTTTTTTTATTTCATGTTGAAGTATCCAGTAATACTCATGAGACGTCTCACATATTTACTGCACAAACAAATAAAACATATTACAATGCAAACTCGCTTGTATTGTACACAAAAATAGTTTACCAAATATCACAAGTTTGTTCATGTCACACATAAAAGAAAACAGTTGTACTGTCCAAAATTGCTTCTAGTTCCCAAAGCACAAAAGGTTATCAGAAAGCAGCTCTTAATAGCCACCCACTTCAGGGGAGCTCCAGTAGCTTTTGCTGAATTTCGAGCTTGACTGAGTGTAGCTCGACCGTCTTTTCCTTTGCAGTCTTTCTCAGGCTATTTGACTTGACAATGCGTGTCAAATTATTGTCTGCTTTTTCAGCATAGGCATCTGCGGAAGCCATCAGATCATCAATTGTTGATTCCAGCTTTTTTTTTTTTCTTTCTTTTTACTGCATCAAGCTCCTCTTCTACGCAGTGCTTCTTTCTCTGCTTTGAAGCTTCAAGATCCTGCTCTTTCTGTGCTTCCAAGTATGCTCCATACTTTTGCTTAACTGCCGACACAGCAATCCGCAGCTCCTTGGTGATTGGAATTTGTAGAATACCACCTGCCTTCTCAACTGGCATGATCCGTTGTGAAACATATGAAAAGGTGCTCCAGATTTTCCACACACACCTGTCGGTTCACACTCAATCCACGTTCAACAGTTGCCTGGCCATGATTAAGTACAAGCAGAAGTTTCACAATCTTCCATAACTAGCTTGAACTGAATTTGAGCAGATCATAGTAGAATTCGTCCACTCTGTCAGCAATCTTGCCAAACTGCCCAAGTTCGTGCATCTTCTCGTTCAGGAGTTTGGTGCCAACACTGTGTCCTGAAGCTGGTCGGCCATTCTACCTGCAGTGATGGGCGTGTTCTGAAACCTGCGACGCAGTGATCTTGCTTGGAGCCCATCTGTCGTGGGTCCAGTGAGGAAAGGCCCCTAACAAGTGCAAACTTCAAGGGGCTCTAGGATTTTGTGAGTAGCACTGATCAAGAACTCTTTACATTCCATCCGGAACTGAAACACATCCTTCGAGCTTACTCGGGAATTCTTGATAACCTGCTCTCCTTTGTAGCCAATGCCTACCTTCTCAAGTGGAACATGGTTGCCAGGATTACCAATATCAATCTTCAGCAGGCCCACAATCCCTCTGGCAGAAAGGATAGAACACTTCAAAAACTTCGTGAGCAGCTTCTAAATCTTCAGCAAGGGTAAAAAACCATTGCTTTGTCTGTCTGGTACTCTACTGGGAAAGGCTTCAGTGCCATTGCAACACATAATGCAAAGTTCAACTTCGCTGGCAGCAATACATCAAAGCTGTGCTCCGGTAAGCTGTTAAATGAGACGCATTTCAGCAGGTTCACATCCTTTTATCTAGCAGCCTCAATGTACTTTTTAATGTCAGGCCGCACCAACAATGCTCTCTCAATTACAGGGGCATTTTCCAGCCACCGGTGGGCAACACATTTGAGGGGAAAGGCCCGTGACTGCCAAAAAGCCCTCTCTATGTGCTGGAGCATCATCAAAAAGTGCACTCAGTCAAGTCCCCACTTAGTAGTTGAAGCTCTCGCCCTATAAGCGCGGTGCACTGTGCGAAGCTCACAAGTGCCCAAGTCCACATACTGCATTTGGTGATTTTGTTGCAAGTGCTGTTGGAGGCCCTTGAAGAACTTCAGATTGACATTGGGACCGTCGATAGATATCTGAACAATCTTTGTGAGAGGCTCAAGGGCGCTTAGCAACATTTCCTGAATGCTATCAGCAGTAGAATGGCCCATAAGAACGGAGGTATAATACCTGGTAGTCACCTTGCAACAAGAATCCCAACACCGCACATCCATTTGCTTACTTTGCAAGCAGTCATCCGCCAACTCATCAAAAAGTACAACAAAGCATTCACACTGTTGTATCTCTCGCTGCAAAGCCGAAAGAAAGGCCTCATGTCATGTAGGCGCACTTCTTCTCGCCACAGCAAAACGCCTTTGCCACTTCACTGTCCGGGAACATTCGCCGGAATAGCTCCCCTGCTTGCGATGATGTCCGGTATGACATATGGGACGTCACGACCTTCAGGGTCCAAAGGATTTCTGCATCAGTGACAAGCTTGTGCGCTTTACAAGCATCATTTAAGCATGGCAACACCTCCCGAGGCGTTGCGCTTGGTGCCTGCAACGGAGGCGCGGCAGCCAACTGCTCTGTCGCGACAGGGTAGCGTGTTTCAGTGCGCTACATTCATTGCACGGATGTGCTTCAAACTTTTCATATGACTTTTCAAAGCTGATTCGCCCATGCCAGTTGTTGCAAACTGCGTTTGAACTTCCCGCCGAGCGCACAGCGGACGCACCCTGCGACGACGAGGAAGAAGAGAAGACCGGCGTGCGGGAGCACGTGGCTCGAGCTCTCTTGAGTGGAAATTTTCTTGCTTGTACAACTGGTTTTAGATCACGCTCTTGGAAAGTTGGACGCTCAGTTTTGCGTCTCATTCACCGGGCGCCACTAGATGCTCAAGCACGGTTTTCCCACATCGATTTTGGTGCCGAAACCCAGGATAAACCATGCTAGGCAAACCACGTCGCGACACAAATCGTCGGAACACCGATTAAAAAGGACCGCACAGTCATGTCACTGCATAGTTCTAAATGGATGGCCCGAACAACTGCAGATGTAAAAATCACCATATATGCCTTCACGCCAAACTTTCCTCGGACAAAAGCAGGACCGGTGAAATCAACACCCACAACTTGAAACGGGTGAGGTCTGTCCACCCTGTCGGTTGGCAGAGGTGCGACAGGGGCTGAGGCAGGTCCTGAATCTCGCACGCACTCTGCACCTTTCCCACACCAGTCACATCGACGACATTGCCGCAAAGCTTGCACTTAGCCCGATGCGGACTCGTTGTGTCGGCTGCAATCCACTGCTTGCAGTCGTCGTGATACAGCCACGGAGGCTGGAACTTGCTTTTTCTGGGCATTGTTGATCAGCACATCACTTCACAGAAGACGCGATTATTTAGAAAAGTGTTGACACCAAGCAGGCACGACTACGGTAAAGCCAGCACACGGACGTGACCACGTGACTTGGCATGCGCTCGCACTGCACGACCAGTGTTGCCAGCCGCCTAATGAGAATCAGCTATACGGGTATAAAAACAGAGAATTTTGTTCGCTACAGCTCAGAACTCTTTTTAAAAAGAAAAATTTCAGCAACAAAAGCCATTTTGACACTGATAAATAAAAATTAAAAAGTGGCACATAACTTCTTTTCATGTCGATGCGGGTAGGCACCATGTCACCCAATGTCGTCACTAGTAAGCATGTTTAACTCTTTCAGCGTCAAATGTAAAAAAAAAAAACACAAACAAACAAACAAACAAAAAGAAGCTTTCCCCGTCAGATTGTGAAATTGTGGATTTTAAATGTACGAAATGCGTAAGGTCGGAAAAACATTGTAAAACGAATCAGGAGCAGGATTTTGGTGTCAGCATCACTTTTATACAGAATTTACTCAAATCTAAAGGACACCTTTTTTTCGATAAAGCGGGTCCAAAAATTGTATACGAGTTAGAATTGAGTGCCAACGAACGACGTCGTTACCATAATGAAGCGCGTAGAAAAATGGCCGCCTCCTACGCGCTTTGGGCACTGTCGAACGGTCACTGGCGAAAAAAACGAACTAGCGGCATGGCCGCGCATAGTTCCTGTAGTATTTTTGTCGCCGCCGGTCCCCCGCGTAATGACACCACGACGCACATGATGCATAGGGCGATGATAATCGGCGTGCCAGCTTGGCCATCTTACGGCCAACCGAAGTTGCTATGTCGCCGATGCGATCTCCGAGATGCCCAGCCCCACGAGATTTCGGTAGCGTTTGCGGGTGGCCGTAACGGGAGATGTTTCCCATCACCAACACACAAAACGGCTCATCATCGCATTTATCCCTCATGTCCGTGCTGAGCCCGAGCCTCTCGGTCGTGCGCGCTGCTCGACGTCCAATCTCGGAGACCACGCTGCGACCGTGCTTAGGCTTAGCTGCGCCAGCCTGTGCAGCACGTGTGGCAGCATGCGCCAGCGAGCATGGGGGAGCTGCGGTAGCACAGAGGTTAGGGAGTCTACATGACTGCTTTTTTTAAAGCAGTCATGTAGGAACAGAGGTATGCCTGGGAATGCAGCACTGTGAGTAAACGATGTTACCGCCGCTTGCACACGGCTACGCCCGGCAACGTGCGGCAGTTTCATCGAGACGCCACGGGTTCAAAGTTAGCGGTGCTTTTATTATGCAAGTGCGTTCATTACGCGATTACGGCATTTGGTTTTATGAATATGAAAAGGTTGATTACTAATGACTTTTTTATTTTTTTCGTGTCACGAAAAATGGGTGCGGATTACAATCGGTGTTTCACTTTTTTTTTTTTTTGTCGCGGGAGACTGCTGCGCGTTACAATTGAGGGCGCGGTAGAATCGAGCAAATAGTGCAAATAGTGCCGCCTCTGCAAAATGGTGCCGATGAAGATAAACAGTTTCACGTGCCTCCATTGGAACCACGCGAAGAAACCGAAACCGCGAAATGGCGTTGCCTAGCGGCATTGCTGCAGACCGCGCGACGCACCCAAGCAAGAAATCAGTTCTGTTTATCTCCGCAAGAAAGCAAAGCCCTAACCACACATACGTGGTAGAACGCGTCAACGCGTGGCATGTAGAATCGGCGCCGCGTCCTGCAGCCTCGTGTAGCCGTGCCCCGCCCTGTGCCTCTACAGTCTTTTTCACAATATTTGCGGAAAAGACTGCGTGCATGTAAACCCACAAGATAACAATGCCCGGCGCAAACACAGGCCGTGTGTGCGCCGTAGCGCGTCCAGACACACAGAGCGGACTTCGCATAAAACAAGACGTGACAAGCACAGCCAGATAAAAGAAGAGCCGGTGCGCACGGACGGAGAGCAGGTAGGAAAGGGGGGGGGGGGGGACTCCCATTCCTTCAGTTATTGCGAGTTGCGCTATAACCTCCTTTGCATGGTTCATACAGTCGACGACCGATAATTCGGACTCCACGGGGAACGTAAATAAGTCCGAATTATCGAAAGTCCGAAAAAACGAATGCGTAAGAAAAAAAAAAAACTTTTATTGACGCTTCAGTGTACAGGTGGCCGAAAAAAGTTGTCAATGCGTTGCTGCACGCACTTCCGCTTACGTGCAACCAAGTCCGCCTGTATCTCCGCCAGTGCGATATGATCGCTGTACGATGACGAAAGAACAGCGAGGGCTCAAGACAGGTCCGCATGCGACGGCTCCGGAGCACACGGCGCTTCATCATCATCAAAGTCAGAACCGCTGTTTGACGGTTGCAGAACCTGCTCAATTATGTCGTTGTCATTCAATTTGGCACACGACGACACCGCACTGTTGACGTTTGCAAAGTCTTCAAACGTAACAGTGTCGGGAATCGGCACACCGCAGCCTCGCAGGTCGTCAATAACGTCCGCACCTGAGCTCGTTGCGCTGGGCGGTAGGTCCGGCTCTTCAGTTGCATTGTCGGGTTCTTCGGCTGCAGTGTCGGCGGTGTCGGGCTCACTACGCAACGTAAACGGGAGCAACGGTGCCATTTACGTTGCGTAGTGAGCCCAACACCGCCGACACCGCAGCCGAAGATCCGAGTTAATGCACCAACGGTGTCCGAAGATGCAGCCGAAGATCTGAGTTAAATGGCACCAACGGTGCCCTCACAGCCTTCGGCGCCGGCTGTGAGGGCACCGTTGGTGCCATTTAACTCGGATCTTGAGACAGCTGGACGTAAAATAAAGCAAGTCTCAAAATAAAGATGAACGCGCGCAGAATTTAGCAAAATGCTGTACCGCAGACACATATGACAGAACGGCGGCGATAGCGGCACAGCGAAGGGATACAGGAACCGGAATGTGGGATGATCGCGATGTCGATACGATCCCCCACAGTTGAGCCTCCAAGATCGGCATTTTCAACTACAAATCTCTCAGGCATAAAGTTGCGATCGAAATAAAGCCTCATAGATTACCAATTAGCTTTCGTTTTGATTTCTGAGGCCATACTTTGTATGGTATGTATGGGTGCCGGAGGAGATAACAATGGCTGCCGATTCGGCGTGCGCGACAGTCGGACAGGGTCCGAATTATCGAATGTAGATCTGGCAGCTGTCCGAAATATCGGTCGTCTTTACACATTACTTCTATGGGACCATCGGCGGTGCCGCGCGACTGTCCGAATTACCGAGCATGTCCGAATTATCGGTGTCCGATTTATCGGTCGGCGACTGTAGTTAAGAGCCAGCCTTACCGTGACTTTCATACTTCAGCTGATTTTCCCTGACAGAAGCCCAAATTCCCCGCGTTCTCCCCGAGATTTTCCAGACTAATCATATACCCTGAGATCTCCCGGTTTTCCCAGTTGGTAGACACGCTAAGGACCTGACAAATTTCACTAGTAACTTTCTGACAATACTCTCAAGCTGCTTTGCCAAAACAAAAACAAGTGGTTTAACTGTATGAAAGTGTGTCACAAACGCCTCGAGGGTTATCACAATAGCAAGCATAAATTTGAGCTCCGTTAGCAGTTGTGAATCCCAGCAAAAGTCGCAATGATGACTCTCAAGAAAAAGAGAGTGCCCGTGGGAAAGTTGACTTTCTTATTTCCTGCAACTTCCACACACTCTCTGGTGTACCAGGAAAATAAAACCCACCAGGATGTTCTGAATTTAACCAATGTGACAGTCTTCAGCTCGGCAGCTGCACAACCGACACCAATATATCAAGTGCTGCAGGGCGTGCCTTTCCTGAGGAGGGTCGAAAGTACAATTGCTGTACGGATACCAAAAATAAAAATTCAAGGACACCGAAGGGTTTGCAGAAAATTCAGAACTTTCAAAACCTCGAATACAAGCTTTTCAAATTCAAAGGTTTTTAAAGGTTTCAAGGACCCACACGAACCGAGTTGATTTCCCCGAACACCTGCTCAATTGCCATAGCTTTGTTCTTCACAAGTGACCTCATGGTCTCCTTGGAACGCCCCTCATTCTTGCAATCTGCTTTTCAGCACCTGCAACTGCATCCACAATCTTACTCTGGCTGCTCAATGAAATTGGCTTCCATTTCTGAAAGCCATTATATGCAAACTTAGGGACCAAACTTAGTTTAAAATATGGTCCATCATATCCAAAAGCCTCTCGTATGCGGATCCACTGCAACGCGTGTTAGTGGTGATAGCTGTGACTGCGATGTGCGACAGCTAGCAAATGATTTTTCTAGCATAAGAGAGCACACTGGAGTTTTTTGTGGCACAGTTGTTGTTATGTGGGGTTTAGCGTCCCAAAACCAGCTCTCATTAGGAGAGATGCCGTAGTGGAGGGCTCCGGAAATTTCGACCACCTGGGGTTCTTTAACGTGCACTGACATTGCACAGCACACGGGCCTCAACATTTCGCCTCCATGGAAATGCAGCCGCCGCGGCCGGGATTCGATCCCGCGACCCTCGGATCAGCAGCCGAGTACCGTGGCCCCTAGACCACCGTGGCATGGCTCGCGGCACAGTTGCGCGAGTTCACTGTGAAAAAGCTGTTGTGGTGGGCTGATATCAATTGCGCACACTTTGCAACTTCTCGTTTGCATACGGATTCTAGCGGCCGGAAAGTGTGTCGCACCACTGTAGTTTGGCGATATGCCAAACGTTGATGCCAAATAATCGTAATTCGTGGAAACGTAATAACTGGTAAAAAAAGAAGTACAACTCTATTGAAGTATTTCATGCGTTCGTGATCGCGAGCAGTGGAACCGGGAAATCGTAAGAAATGCAAATGTATCAATGATGTACAAAGCTGTTCCGCCTCTGCAGCAGCAGACATCATGGCCAAATGGCAGCAGGATGCTACCGTTAGCTCACGTATCCACACGGTTGCGCTAGCCAGTATGCGGAGCTGTGAAACACAGTTGGTTCTAGCAACACTAGTGCAGGCCTCATTTTTGTCAGTTTAACATACTCCGTTTACAGAAGCCTGAGGCATTGCAAACACAGGGTCGACCTCTGAGGTGCAAACACGTGCGCACTGAGACAGAATATGCACAGAGTGGAAACTGTGCCCTCGCAAAATGCCTGCTGCACTGGCACACCAGCAGCAGCAAGAAAATCGTTAGCCACCTCTCCTTTTGAAGAGGACTCAATTGCTGCAAAACGAATGGTGCAGTCAAACTGAAGGGCCAAAGCAATGTCCAGCACTGGTCTGCCTTCACAACTGATGGGCAGTGCTTACCTGCCGCATCTGCTGGAACTGCGGCTGAAATCGAAGGAAGGCCAACGGGTCTTCGGGGTTGCTGGCCTCCGCTGCCAAGGTGTCGAGCGGGGCGCCACCGCCGCCGTGGTGCGACTGCGGCGACGACATGGCCGTGTCACTGGGAACGTTCCTTGGGGTGCCCTCCGACTCCTCCGTGGCGACACCGTGGCTCTCTTCGGCTGGGTCCTGCTGCGACGGGGGGATGCCCTGCACGGCCCCCACAAAATGCCCAGGGTAAAAAGCCTGTGCAACACGTTTCTTGCCTGCAAATCTACGCGTCGATTACGTGAAGGCATTTCCTTGGGGCACTTGATCCAGCCACCATCACAAAACAACCCTGCAATGACTACGGGACAGGTTTCAAGGATGCACTCCAAAACACAGCGGATTGTCTCGGTGTGCTAGAAACACAACTACGTGCCCGGCGGTCATCACTGTTTTTACCATGCCCAAAAAGTTTGCAGCTCGTACGATACCTTCCCTACAATGTTCTTCTGTTCAGTTTTATTCGTGACACAGTGTCACAAAAAGAACACAATGGCAAGACAGAGTAAACAGCTTTGTGGCATTCAACACTCGCTTGTTGATGAAAACTGGCACATTCATCATTGTACAGCAGTTATTTCTCTCCTTGCTGCCTTTTCCTTTTACTGAGAAACATCGCCCAGTTGTGTAGTCCCACATAGTGACCACAATCAGCTGAACATTCAACTAACACGTACATCCTGCAAAAGAGAGCACCCAACCAATACCCCTGACAGACGGGCAAATCTAAAGTCCTTTGCAGTGAATCCCTTTTTGTACTCTCAAGGACCCTCTGCAGAAAGTAGTTGCGCCGATGACACACAGCAGCATGTGAACTTGTTTAGGTGGTTCCTAAGACGAACGCCGCAAGAAAATGGCGCTGCTTGTCAAAGATAGTGAACACTTTTAAAAAGTTCCGCATTTCATTACATTTAGCGATCGCAGAAGGTAGAAATATCGTTTTTATTTCTGATGGCTTTATTGTTGATTCTTCGTTTCACGCGCAATCCCTGCCACGACGAAGAAGTAAGTGACACTGCCGGAATCTCGCACGGCGGCGATGTGAGCGTTCGAGAGCGCAGTAAACATAAATCTTTGCAGCCTGACAAATCTCACTACTGCTAAAAGTTAACACTTATATGCGAGGCAAGAAAATACTTTCGGGGTGTTGTAATTTTGGTCGTGTACACTGCTAGCGAGAGTACGCCCTTTACGCTCGAAAAGTAGATCGCCGATCTACCTTTCTGCAAAGGAACTTTGCTGGGAAGGAGATACTCCTTTGTCGTGTGTCACTGGGCATGAACGCCGTTCCGGTTCATGTCCCCTTACCTAAAGCACTTTTGCATGCCCGTGTGTCAGGGGTATAATCCTACCTGTGTATTGTAAAAGGGAAATATCAATTCATAAAACTGCACCTGAGTAATATGAAGCATGGGCTAATCATATATAAGCTTTTATTTTCATCATCAAAACTAGAACAATAAAATTTCAAACAGCAAAAATAATTTTTGCTGAAAACGTTGCCTGCCTAGTTCATTCTTAAAGGGGCCCTGCGACACTGTTTTCAATGCCTTTCTGGAGTGTGTGTGTAGTATTGAGTACTGAGATGAACACAAAAAGAATTGTAGAAATCGCTGCATGAGAATTGAAGTTCAAAACACAAGCATACCGCCTCAAAAGAATGTTCCCTTTCGCATTTCGCTCCCCCACTGACGTATCTGGTTACATCTAATCAGCGCGCACCTCTTATACAGAGATACCGGAAGTTTCTTCTCCAGGTGGCCTGCACAAATTACCATATTTACTCGCAAGGGAAGGGGTCAAGGGCTCGTTCTTTATTTGTTAGAAACAACTTAATGAGCAAACAGACAATGAAGCCTAGGAAAGCATAGGGGAAGTTACTTGTGGTATTGCAATTGTGAAGAAAGTAGAAAGGAATTAAAGTGGACGAAAAGACAAACCTGCCTTCGGTGGGAACCGAACCCACGACCTTCGGATGTCGCGTCCGATGCTCTACCAACTGAGCTACAAAGGCGGTCGTCCCCCCGTCCACTTTATTGTGTATTTATGTACGTATTATCCTGGGAGTGTTAGGCAGCGCCACTCATGGCCAAGGCGGCGTGTGTAGAACACACTTTCTTGCCAGCAGGCGTCACGTAGAACGTGAACTTAGATGAGATGGCTGCTGCCCAATAAGCCCTCGCATGCTACCTAAGGCACCAAGTCTGCCGCAACGAGGCCCAAGCTATGAAATAACGAATGGGAAGGGGTCAAGGGCTCGTTCTCTATTTGTTAGAAACAACTTAATGAGCAAACAGACAATGAAGCCCAGGAAAGCATAGGAAAGCATCCGAAGGTCGTGGGTTCGGGTCCCACCGAAGGCAGGTTTGTCTTTTCGTCCACTTTAATTCCTTTCTACTTTCTCCACAATTACAATACCACAAATAACTTCCCCTATGCTTTCCTGGGCTTCATTGTCTGTTTGCTTATTAAGTTGTTTCTAACAAATAGAGAACGAGCCCTTGACCCCTTCCCATTCGTTATTTCATAGCTTGGGCCTCGTTGCGGCAGACTTGGTGCCTTAGGTAGCATGCGAGGGCTTATTGGGCAGCAGCCATCTCATCTAAGCTCACGTTCTACGTGACGCCTGCTGGCAAGAAAGTGTGTTCTACACACGCCGCCTTGGCCATGAGTGGCGCTGCCTAACACTCCCAGGATAATACGTACATAAATACACAATAAAGTGGACGGGGGGACGACCGCCTTTGTAGCTCAGTTGGTAGAGCATCGGACGCGACATCCGAAGGTCGTGGGTTCGGTTCCCACCGAAGGCAGGTTTGTCTTTTCGTCCACTTTAATTCCTTTCTAGTTTCTCCACAATTACAATACCACAAGTAACTTCCCCTGTGCTTTCCTAGGCTTCATTGTCTGTTTGCTCATTAAGTCGTATTTACTCGCGTAATTTGAGCACTTTTTTTTGCAATTTTAGAGCTCCGAAGAGGGGGGTGTGCAAATTACGTGGAGATTTCACTGACACATTCGAAATAGCGTGTAATATAATGCAACGAGCCCAATAACTCCTTTCGGTACTGTAGAGGGCGCGAGCGTCCAGTGTATTGACTCTAGGAGAGTTGGTTATGGAGCGTCCTCTAGGTTGTGGAATAAAAAGGGTGTTGTTGAAATAAGGGGGTTCACTTCTGCTGGCATGAGGAGTGTGTGTGTTTACTCGATGGCCCTCGGGCCTCGGCCGCCTCGGCTCGAACCCGCCCGCTACAGATACGATCTCACGTAACACTACAAAACGCTGGTGTAAGAGAATACAGCTGCTCTATGGACACTTTTCGCAGTCCCTTCGTGTTGCGCAGCACGTAGAAGGGCTGATGGCTGCCGAGATAGCGCACGCCAGCACTATCTCGGCTGCCATCCGATCGCTCAGCAGCCGAGCGACACTCCCCTCCCTCGCGTATTTTCAGGCTCGTTAAAGACGGGCAGGGCGTTTCCTCCCCGCATCGAGGGCATGCGTCCCGATCGGGGTGATCTTATTGCATGTGCACACCGAGCGACGGAGATGGGCCGGGCTCGGTTGATCTCTGCTTCAGCCATTTTCGTCGCCCCCACTCGCATGGTTTCATTCTAGCGACCGTATTTTGGGCTCCGGGGGCTTCCGGAGAAAAGAATCGGAAAAAGGGACATGGCACTCGCAGCCCCTTTTGAGCACGACTGCTCTTGCCTGTGCAGCGAGGGCTGCAGCCGCGTGGCTGTTCTAAGTCTCTGAATGCGCGCAAAATATGCGAGGATTGTTTTTTTTCGTAACGCTGGCTAAATATCAGGGGTGTGCAAATGATGCGGGTAAATACGGTATCTTGCCACCGCTCTTTCTGACATACATGCCATCATGGTTACAACAGGGACAACGACCCACATGTGTCAGTCTCTCCAGGAGAGGCATTTGGTTTTTAAGATATTACACTAAAAGAGATTTCTTCTTTTGTGTCAGGAATGCTTGTGTAGTGTCCCCCTGACAAGCCTACAGCAATTTCAGATGCACCGGTGAGTCGCTACATGGCACAGCACCGCTGCTGCTATGGACCGGTTTCTGGCATCCCTTTGCCGCCGGGCAAATACACACAAAAAGAAACAAAGAAGAAAATGTGGTTGATCCTCCTGTCATAGGAATCGGTGTAACACGAAAGTGAGACCTGTCTTCGCGAAGTTATGGAATGCATAAGCGGCAATCTGGGCAATCAAGGGGCGGGAGATTGTTTGGGTACTGTGAACATGTAAACACGTTAAATCTACACATCAGCGGCACCTCGACACGGCACGGGGATTCTCGACAGATTTGGAGCGACCCACACTGCTGTGGTAACACTAAACTGCACACGCCAGAGCCCTGTGCAAGCCTGCCGTAAATGAGGATCATTTGCAAATGGTGACGACGCCAAGAACGAGAAACCGCACCTTTTTGTGAAAACACAACCCACTGCAATGAAAGGAAAATCATTTTCTTGTCTACGGCCTTCTTTGCGATCCTGGATTAGCGCGCGTCGCAACTCAACACACCTGGCCACGCAAGACAAATTTTGCAGCAGCAGCGTTCGTACTTTGCCCCTGGAACGTGCCGTCATGATGCCGCCATGGCCCTAGCTTTGGCGGTCGAGGAGTGAACACTACCGAAGCGCTGACTGCCGGCGCGAATTGGCACGACAATCTGCTTCGCTCTATCTATCGTTCCTAGATGGCGGTACCACCGCAGCAAACCGGAGTGTAGTATAAGGGAGGTGATGTTAATTTAAGGGTAATCTTGCTTCTTAAACACCATAGTTCACTGTACTAAACACGCTTGCTTTAACCGGACGACAATTAAATGTAACTTCTAAAGCGCTATATGAATATAAGGCCTATCTGTTCCCTGTATGAGCAATGTTGCCGTGGTGTATCGGTAGAGCATCCAGCTCCTTTCGTTGAATACCGGTGAAGGTCGGTTCGAGTCCGCCTCGGCAGAAGTTTTTCAGTGTGAATGTAAGCTCATTTTTTCAAGGATCCACTTTCGTTACAGGAAGTACGTCCCTGGTTCCTTGGTGGACCCCAGAACAAAACACTTTCGTGTTAGAAATAAAACAGAACAATCGAACCCCCCCCCCCCCCCCCACATGACTGCGTCTCCGTTGAGGGCAGTCAGTAAACAGATAAACGAGTTTCACGTGTTTGGGACTATGCCTGAGGATGCGCTAGTTACGCTATTTAAAACACCGCAAATAAAGCGTGTGTCTGTGGGCTGAGCATGTCCCTGGACATGACTATATTTTTGTGCTCAACTGCGCGGCCTAACAGGGATCAATGAATGTAAAATGCAAATTGGCATGTCAAACCAATAACAATGACCAACCACAGTCGTCACTTCTTGTAACAAAATTCGCCACTGTGTGAAGTTCAGGAAAAACTGTGCAGAAGGTGAACCACTTGTGGCGCTGCCACTCTCAACTGTGGCATCCCCGCATGCTCAATTGAGGGCCCCTCTAAAAGCAAGGACATGCCAATTGGAGTGGTCAATTTGGTGAAAATTTTCTATTTTTCTATACTACATCATCACAATCCCCAAGCCTTCTTTTACCTCGTGGTAAAGACTGAGACGCTTTCGAAAAGGACAAGTTGCCAGGTGTTGTGCAAGCGATGCCATGTATGTGCTACGCCTACGTCAGAGAGACTGACAACTTTACGACAAGACTGCAGCCAGACAAGTATGACATCCGGAAATGACATGTTGCATTGAATGCCCTGGCAGAATATTGCACAACTACGTCGCAAGCAACTAACTGGGAGAAAACTCACATAATGTGCGTGTAGGATAACAAAATAAACCCGAGATGAAATAAAGAGCACACAGTGAAAACTGAAAGGTGTAAAATTAAGAGATCGAAAGCGAGCGGAACAGATCAGGGAACAAACAGAAGTAGCCAATATTCTTACATCGCTTAAAAAACAAAAACAAAAAAATACAAGTGGACCTAGACAGGACATCTGATGCGGAGGACAGACAAGAGATGGATGGTAAGAATAGAGACCAAGAGAGGGAAAACACAGCAGAGGAAGGCAAGAAGAGATGAGGTGGAGCAATGAAATTAAGAAATTCACAGGCATAAAATGACATCTAAAATAATGGCAGCAATTGGTAGACGTTCATTAGAAGAATGTGCCACAAAAGCTTCAGGACAATAAAACCACTTCTTTTGCAATGGACTTAAAATAGGTTACAATGATGACTGCCAAGGGAGCCCATCCTAGAGCCATTCATCATCCAAGCTACCACACCACACTCAAGTGCAACAAAGGCAATCTGGCACCCACCCAGAGTGTCTACCAAGTTGACATTGCTAAATTCCCTGAGATTTCCAGGTTTTCCCTGAGTATTTTTGCGAAATTCCCTGAGTGGCACATAACTTTCTTCATGTCGGTGCGGGTAGGCACCATGTCACCCAATGTCATCACTAATAAGGATTTTGAGCTCTTTCACAGTCAAATAAAGAAAACCAAAAAAACAAAACAAACAAAAAGAAATAAGCTTTCCCCCACGGTCAATTTGTGAAATTGCGGATTTTGAATGTACGAAATGCGTAAGGTCCGAAAAACATTGTTTTTTAAAAAAAGAATCAGGAGCTATATTTTCATGTCAGCATCACTTAAACCGTATCTACTCTAATCTAATGCACACTTCTTTTTCTATAAAACTGGTCCAAAGATCATATGCGAACGAGTGCGAACGAACGACGCCGTTACCATACCGAGGCGCGTAGGAAAATGGCCGCCTTCTACGCGCTTCGAAACTAGCGGCGCGGTGGTCTTTGGCGCGCATAGTTTCTGTAGTTTCTATGTCGTCGCCGGTCCCCCACGCAACGTTGCCACGACGCACATTACGCGTAGGCCGTTGATAATCGCCGCGCCAGCTTGGCCATTTTTCGGCCAACCGAAGTCTGAGATTCCCAGCGGCGCGAACTTTCAATAGCGTTTGCGGGTGGCCGTAACGGGAGAATAGATGTTTCCCATCACCATACGCAAAACGGCTCATCATCGCATTTCTCCCTCGTATCCGTGCTGAGGCAGAGCCTCTCAGCCGTGTGCGCTGCTCGACGTCCGAGATTGCATCGCGGCAATCTCGGAGATCACGTCCCGACCATGCTTAGGCTTAGCTGCGCCAGCTTCTGCAGCACGCATGGCAGCATGCGGTAGCAGGCGTGAGGAAACTGCGATTGCATGGAGGAATGCACCACTGCGAGCTTGCATGCGGCTGCGCCCGGCAACGTGCGGAAGTTTCATCGAGACGCAGGAGCTATGAATCGGCGCGTCGAACGTCTTCGAGACGCCGCGGATCAACTACTGCAGTAGTTTAAAGTTAGCGGTGCTTTTATTATGCGAGTGCATTCATTACGCGAGTACGGCACCTGGTTTTAATAATGTGAAAAGGTTGATTACTAAGCTCTCCCTTTTTCCTGTGTCCCGAAAAATAGGTGTGCACTACAATCGATGTTTGACTTTCTTTTTGTCGCGGAAAACTGGTGCGCGTTACAATCGAGGGCGCGGTAAAATCGAGCAAATACTGCAAATTGTCCAATAGTATTTTAGAACGTGGTATTCCTTGAAAAACGGGTCTACGCACAGTGCCTTATCGCAGTTGCGCACATAAAACGCATCTCTGTTCTCATCTTGGAGCAACCAGCAGCTGTGTTGGCACACACATGGTATCTTCTCAGCCTTGGGCAGAATAAGCTCGGTAATTAAGAACAGCAAGAATCCCTCGTAAGCGTAGATAATTGATTGATTTGTAGGGTTTTACGTCACAAAACCAGCAATGATTATGAGAGGCCGTAGTGGAGAACTCCGTAAATTTTGACCTCCCGGGGTTTCTTAACTGACGTCGTACAGTACACGGTCCTAAAACATTTCGCCTCCATCGAGATGCATCCGCCGCGGCCCGGATTCGATCCAGCGACCCTCGGATCATGAGTCGATAATAAACAAGCTGAAAGCTACGCCAATAAAGATGAAAATCAACTTCCGCCGCCTCTAGAAAGGGGTGCTGTGCCGACGAAGATAAACATCAAATTTCACGCGCCTCCGTTGCAATCACGCTGAGAAACCGAAACCACGATATGGCGTTGCCCAGCGGCGTTGCTAAAGGCCGCACGACACGTCACGCGCAGAATCGGCGCCGCGTCTTCTCCCTATGGAAAGGGCGCGCAGCTTCGTGTAGCCGCGCGTCCTCTACCTCCACACAGTCTTTTCCGCAATATTTGTGGAAAAGACTGCTTGCAAGCAAACGCGCAATATAACAACGTTCGGCGCACACACACGGGATGTGTGTGCGCCGTAGCGCGTCAAGACACATACAGCGGGCTTTACATGGAACAAGACGTGACAAGCAAAGCCAATAATTAAAAAAAAGCAGCCGATTCGCACGACGAAGAGCGATGAGGAAAGGGGGGGGGGGGGCACTCTTCCCTTCAATTACTGCGAGTTGCGCTATAAATTCAATCGCAAGGTGCATTGTTATAGCCAGCGTTACCGTGACTTTCGTACTTGAGCTGATTTTCCCTGAGAGAAGCCCAAATTCCCTGAGTTTTCCCTGAGATTTTCCAGACTGATCATATTCCCTGAGATTTCCCGGTTTTCCCGGTTGGTAGACACGCTGCCACCTTAGTGATGTCATGAGAGATAAAAAAATGGCACCACTGTTTCATTGTGAAAGTAACATGTCTTGTTTTGCAAATATTCATCCTCCCAAACAAATAAGCGAGTAAGCAGAAAAACTTGTGGTAGAGTAGATCCTTTCAAATAACTGCCACTCTTGTTTGTGCACCTGCTCCCTTGATTACGATTCTCTCTACCGCAATGCATCGATCCAGAAGTTTCTTTAAGCCTTCCATCTGGCTTCGATGAGAGCCAGTGAGGAGAGGCCACATCATAAGGATCTCCTTCTCCAGGATCATTTCTGTGACATTTACAAGAAACTGCAGGCATTATATCCAAAAGTCAAATGCAGCTTGCAAACATACCCGGCTGCTCTTCAAAAGCTGCTTGGCATCGTGACCAACATCTATCTTCTCGAGTGGCACGTGGTTTAATTGTTATCTACAGCAGGCCAGCGACTTTCATTAATGTACAGACAACAGAGGATGCTGACCACGGAGAATCCCCGTCAGACAACAAACTCCAATTTCTAGACTTGGAACTCTTGTTCTCAGACAACCGTGTTTGTTGCCACTGAGCTCCTCGGTCCCGCAAGGGTCCCTTTTCATCGGCGCACTCCAAGATTGTGAAGCCTGCATGGAGGCGGCACTTGTTAGGTCTTGTTGCCACCGGCCAGCTTGGAAGGGTCGCGGTTGAAGCAAGCGGGTTTACCTGAAACGCTGTCACCTAGCATTGTGGAAAGTCTCGTAACGGGATTAAAGAACGGGCAACCCGCAGTGGCACAACACCAGGACGACTCACGGAAAACGGTTATTCCGTATGTCCATAAGGTTTCCCATAACCTAAAAAAAAGTTGTCGGCAGAGCAGGCATTAGTCTGGTGTTCACAGCCCATAACAAGCTAGGTAACATGCGACGACAGGTCAACCGTGAGGCCAAGGCCACAAAAAGTTGCAGGAAGCATAGGCAGCCTTTTCTAAAAAAGTGCTGCGACTCTGTTATTTACGAGATCCCCCTGTCTTGTGGCCGTTTTTATATTGGGCAAACCGGCCGGTGTGTTAATGTACACATGGGTGAGCACGCGAACAAAGTTAAAAAGAAGGCCACTGAAAAAGGAGCCAACTATCAATACATTGCAATGAGTGCGCCTGCGAGCCATCTTTCGAAAATGTGATTTTCTTGTCCAAGTACCGGCACGAACGCGCTCGTCTTGTATCAGAAGCCTATCACATCCATAGTAGTGGAGAAACATCCCACCATTTCGCTTCTTTCGAAGGAGATATCGTACCTGAGTTGCTAAATTGAAGATATGTAGTTGGATTTTGCGCATGCTGAGTTTGTTGGGTCATTTCCTATTGATAGTATGCACGACGATTGTTGCAATAAACACATGTGGTTGTTAGTCAGCGCCCGTGTCTGTGCAATCATGAACCAACCAGCCCAAATGCGTGCCCTTCTATGTATGGTTAGGAATTTCTAACAATGTTATGAAGGTGCTTCACCAGAAAGAATGTGAGTGACCTATCTGCTTGAAAGCAGCAGAAATGAAGTCTAGTGATAACCTCATTTAATTTCCATTTTATTGTACCCTCAAGGCCAAAGTATTACAGAGGGGAGTGGGTAACAAACAAAAAGAACATGAAAAGCAAAAACAGCAAGCATTGCTACTTAAAACAAACGCCGATTGTTTAAGTCCGGGAGTGACGATGTCAGATATGGCGGCACGAAGCTTTGAGCTGTCCCCACCTACAATTGTGCCGGAAAGGTTGTTCCATTCTCGGGAGGTTCTTGGAATAAATGAACAGTGACAGCTTCTGGATGGGACAGGGACGACTGAGATGTGCTTTTGGACAAGTTTTGGCATTTGTACGAGCACCTCATCCACGTTTTAGAAAGACACAAAGAAAGGCAAGAGGAACAAATCAAGTGGATTCGGAAACTAGTCAGAAACAATGATTAACAGCGACACAATTAGCGCAGTAACAAGCACCTCCCTGTACGTGTCCTCGATTGCCAAGGTGGAGTGTTTTGCCATAGCCTTCGCAATTAAACATCGTGAGAGAAAAGGCGGGGCAGCGTACATCACCATTATATCGATTTGCAGGAGGCGTGCAGACACTTCGTGAATGGCCGCATTCCATTAAAGGTAAGCAGTACATTGAGATAAGGACTACAAAACACCTATAGGTTGGTCAAAGGACACCCAGGACACACAGGCCCGGAGGGTAACAAGAGGGCAGACACTCTAGCTCGAGAGCTCACGAACCAAGCGGAGCACCAGCCGCCCTACTGTTCACGACCACACCCCGAGACACGGGATGACCTTCGCGAGGAGGAGGAGAGCGACCCAACTTGGATCACCTCCCATGAAATTCTTGCTCATAAACGATGCGCGCGGCAAAAGTATGGTTCCCCGCACAAACCTCGGTGCAATAGACCTCTGCAGAATTCAAACGGGCGTATACCCAAATTTATTGCGACTGCACAAAATTTTTCCGTCCTTGTATAGGCACAAATGTCCATGGTGTCGCATCTCGCCACCGAATCTCATGGAGATGTAGAAAAGGCCAGTCAGCCCAAACGTCACACAGGATATGTACAGACTCTTTGGAGCAATGGGAAGCACTCCTCGCAAGCCTGGACCCTTCTGAGCCACGTTCAGGTGGCGGCACAAGCCAGTAGAGCTCTGGACTTGGAGCCCCACCCATCTAGCTTACCCTTCCCCCTCAATAAATCTTCTCCTTCTGGTATCGCATTGCATTATTCCAACCCTATGGTAATGATCAATGCAAGATGACATGAGATAATCATGAATGGTATCCAAACTAGAAGAGAAGCTCAGGGGAAGATGGGTGCTTGAATCGATGAACAGATCGCAAACAGGGAAGGTCGCAGGAGCCAATGTTTCGACAAGTGGACTTGTCAGGGCGGCAACTGCCTTCTCCAGTTTATCCTGTCACCCAACTGCACCCCCCCTGTTTTTTTGTTATTGTTCGAACGTGCTTCTCTTTTTCTCCTCTCTTTCTGAGGATGGGGGAGAGTGTGTGCCTTTGCACACTCTCCCCCATCCTCAGAAAGAGAGGAGAAAAAGAGAAGCACATTCGAACAATAACAAAAAGCAGGGGGGTGAAGTTGGGTGACAGGTGTTAGTGTGACTAATATACATGGCAAGAGCGAAAGCTTCCAAAGAATGCGCTCCTTGTACATATCTTGGAAATACATTGTGTGCGCAGTGCTAGAAAGCAGGATGAAAAAAGGAACACGCTGGGAACAGAAGTTTCTCCTGTGGCATGTGTCCCCCCCCCCCCTCTCCATGCTGAACCACCTGCGCCGCACCCGTAGTGCATTTCACCGAAAGCTTGTCGCTACAGATGTAACTACAGCAGAGGCCATTTATAACGTAACCGCTTATAGTGCATGACCGGCTATAATGCAGCCTTTTCTGACCCCTGTTTACCCTCCTGTAGAACTTAATGTATACGCATACCGCTTATTGTGCAGCTCCGTGAGATGACAGACCGGTTATAATGCGGCTGCCTGGAAATCAGCGGACAATTGAGGTAGGGAGCAGGCTTTACAATGGAAGTGGGCTGCCTGACAAGAGCGCAACGAATCACCATGGAGGAAGGAAAAAGCGCGGAACGAATGAATAAGGAGGGGAGGTAAAAAAAGGGGGGGGGGGACCATGGCAGCAGGCATGCCCTGGAGAATGTTGCTACGGCCGTTTGTCAGCTTCTAAACACGCACTCCACACGGAACGCGCGCCTACGATCGCATGATGTCTGCGTTACCAGTGTTTGTCTCCAGTTTTTTTTTTAATCATTTCACGCGCACTGCCCTTGAGTCACCCCCGCAAGCGCGATTTCTTGTGCACCCGATCCCTGTGTTGTCAAGGGCGAGCTTCCCGTGCGGCGTGCCGCCCGTGACCCCACAAACAAGGCCTAACGAGCGCTACCTTTTCGGTGCTGGCTGCAGATAGCGTGCCACGGGCCACAGCGGTTCATGGCGGCCGCGCTTAAAACTCGGACTAATCACTTCGACAACGGAAGCGAAGCCATGGATGGCAGGTGCACCACTCGAATGGCGGTTTGCGATTGCTACGTTTTTGCCATCGCGCACGCGTCAGAGAAAACGAAGGATAGCGCGTGCAATAATCGGTTCCAGTTTCTGTGCAGTGCGGTAGCGTGGGAAGTCCGCACTTTTTTTTTTTTTTTTTTTTGCACAGCGCGGCCGCATACTTAAATCTTAGAAATATGAATTTTCTTTTTTTTGAAGCGGGTGAAAGCAGCTCGGCCGTGCGCTTCGAATGTCTAACACGCGCCGCTGCCTGATCGACAGTTTTTACACACGTGTAGACATTGAGAAATGTTGTTTTGGTTATAGTGCGGGTATTCGCGATTCCGGCAGCTTACGTTATAAGCGGTCTATGCTGTACACTGTTTAACGCCATTGCTCTCGTGGAACTCGATGGGGGATCCGCACCTGAAAGTGCACTTTCTGGGAGGAACATTGTTAGCTTGTGCACACCTTACAACAAGATCATGGACAGCATTGCACCGCCATCAACAACTACATTTTTTTCTTCTCAGGTTTCTTTGCGCCACCATGCATGCAGGGGAGAATACACAGCAACTCTATAGTGGGAATAATGCTTTTAAAAACTCGCTCAAATCCCTGCCACTTCTGTTCTAAGTGAGAAAGTATTTTTCCACTGGTGGAAATGTTGTGACTGTGCAAAGAGGGTGCCTCCTTCCTGAACATGTTGAGCAGGAGCAGTCGATTTTTCTTCATAATACCGCATTTACTCGCGTAACGAAAGCACTCGCATAATAAAGCACCCCCAGCCTTAGTAGCCAAATTCCAGATTTCTTTTATCCGAGAAATGAATGCACCCCTCAAGCTTGAATCCCTGCAGCCACGCGAACGGCCGTGCCGTGGCTTTCCAAGTTCACTCAATCTGCGACATCCAGGCAGCCTTCAGTGTGGCGATTGAAAACTCCCGTGTCCCGATGAAACTGCTGCACGTTCCCGCACACACCCGCATGCAATAACGTCACTTGCTTGCATTGTTGGATTCCTCCGCACTACACCGCTCGCTGCAGCGTGCTGCACGTTGTCGGGACGTGGTCTCCGAGATTGCCACAGTGCAATCTCGGATATCATACTTAATGTGCACGACCAATAGGATGGGCACAGCCATTTTGCATGCCCGTGGCGGGAAATCTCCCTTTTCCCATTACGGCAACATGTGAACGCTGATGCGGCTGGGCACCTCCAATATGGCACCTTTCTTCAACTGGCTGCAGAAGAAGGCATCACTGGCCTACAGTGCTGTTATGGGCAGGACCCGTGGTGACACCGCCGCACGCCGCTTGTTCATTTTCTCACTGTTGACTGTTCGACAGTGCCGCCATTTTTCCGTCTAGTGGCCCTGTCAGCTAACCGGAAATGAACCATCGCATTGGAACAAGCCACCATAAAGGCTGCTGCAGAGGGTGCCAAGTTGCGTGCTACCAAAGCCATAGCCTTTTTTCTTACTGTATTTTAGAATAAAATTTCATCGTATGCATAGCCCTAAGCAATATCGCGGGTCGCAACGTTGTCTTTTCTGCGTGTTAAAAATGTTGCTCACCTAGGGAACTGTTTTCATAACATTTACCCTGCGCAGTAAACACACCCCCCCCCCCGCCCCCAACTCTGCTTCCTTTTCTTCAGGAAAAAACGTGGATTCGTTACACAAGTAAATAAGGTGATTTCCTTTTATAAGTCTCATAAAAGTGCTGCAGCATATTTCATTCATTTCTTTTGAAATTAATACATCTCGCTGTTTCCACCTGTTTTGGAACTTTTTATTACTACACATATTCTACATTCGATTTGATATTCGAGGCCCTTTTTTTGTTTTGTTTATTCATATTTGATTTGTATTGGACAATTTCAGTACTCAGAGACCTCTAATTTGAGCACATTCCTAGGTCTTAGTTGGAGTCACCATGGTGTTTAATGGTCCGGCAAATTTCATTATCAAGATATATCATCATCATCATCATCAACCTGTTTAGGTCCACTGCAGGACGAAGGCCTCTCCCAACGATTTCCAATCCACCCTGCCCTGAGCGATTTTGTTCCACTTTATGCCCGCAAACTTTTTAATTTCATCGCTCCATCTAACCTTTTGCCTGCCTCTGTTGCGTTTTCCCTCTCTTGGTATCCATTCCGTTGCTCTTACTGTCCATCTGTTATCTTTCCTCCTCATGACATGTCCTGCCCAAGTCCACTTCTTTCTTTTAATTGATATAATAATACCGGCTAGTCCTGTCTGTTCTCTGATCCATTCCACTCCATTTTCTCTCTTAGCGTTACCCCTATCATTTTTCTTTCCATTGCACATTGCGTGCGCCTTAGTTTCATCTCTAGTTTTTTTGTTATCCTCCACGTTTCTGCAGCGTACTGGGAGAACGCAGTGATTGAATACTTTTCGCTTTAGTGAGTGCGGTAAGTTTCCAGTCATGATTTCGTAACGCCTTCCAAATGTGCTTCAGGCCATCCTTATTCTATGGAGAATTTCTTTTTCACGGGTAGGTATTAAGTGTCCCAGGTATACATATTTGAGATATATGAAATATATCAAGATATGTGAAATGTACTGAATCCTATGGGCTTCGGCCGGGATGTCATTATGCCCCCCCCCCGCCATAATGACATCTCGCAACAACTGCATTTGGAAAAAATACAAATCAATAAACAGATTGACAGTGCAAAGGATATAAAAAACTAGAACTGTGCAAATAGCAAAACGTTGAGTGGAAAGCAAATAAAATATTTTTCGCAGGAGTAGTGTCCTTAGGGAAAAGAGAAAGACAATGCAACCGCACTGTGCATACATATGTGTAAGTTAATTTGGCAGCAGCAACACACAAGTGTTACCTTCGCTGCAATTCACAAGTGCCAGCTTCTCCGCAGTACATGAGCCTTGGTATGCGACTGTTAGCTGTTCTCAAGTGTTATGCGGCAAAGTGTACTACATAAACTTGTTGCCCGACCTAGCATGTTTTGCCCCTCAATTGCAAACTTTGAATAGCTCGAACAGTAAAATTTCAGTGGGAATCAAATGATATTTGAAAAATATTGAAAATTTCAAATATTCGCATACCCATAAAGAAGAACTGCAGGTGGCCACCTCTAGGAGAATGCCACAAAAAATCTCTGTCTCAAGCTACTCAACGTGCAAGAATCAAACTGGGATCAAGGCTTATCGTTGTCATTCCAGAGATGTGCTCGTCGAGAAGGGAAACAATGCAGAAGGCCCAGACAAGAAGATTCCACGAACTCAGTTAGGCAGCATCCCCCGCCCGGGGGTGATCATTTTACATTTTCATGTTTTCTGCATGCCATATCAAGGAACTTGAACTGAAAGTCCGTTGATCAGTCTTATAGCATGTCGTAACACTCCTGGCAAGGCAACTCCTGCTTGATTATATGTACAGGTCTAGTGCAACACCTTTGTTACACGGAGGTGGCTCTAATGGGGATTGAGGCAGAGCAGTTTGTTACATCCCGGAATTAACTGCCCCGATAAGATGAAAACAGGCGACGAACTCACCGTCAGGAGGTACTCGACGGCCCGGTCCGGGTTGTTGAAGCTGGCACGCAGGGCCCTCTCCACTTGTGGCCGCTCGTAGCCCATCTCCATGATCTGCTGCACCATGCGCTCGTAATCGTCACCCGTCACCAGTGCCGAGGCGGCCATGGCCAGGCCTGCCGCTGCGCCCCCGGTCTCGGACACTGGCTGTCTGTGAGACAATCCGAAGACCATCATCGTGAAGGTCATTTTCGAGAGAGAAAAAGTGGGCCCCCCCTTCTCGGCAATGTTAAAGCACTGAAAGTAAAACAAGCCAAGAAACAACAAGTTGAATCCCAGTCATACAACATCCAAGTTGCTGATAGCCTTGTTGGTGTGACAGTGTGAAAATGTACAACGCTTGATTACACATGCACGACAGAGAACACCCAACACGAGCCCTTGTGTTCTGTCATGTCTAATCAAGTGCTGTACATCTTCACTAATTCACATTATGCCATCAACCAAAAAAATTTTACTTTTTTCCAATGCACCGTTTCATGCAAACAACTCTGTGGGGCACATCATAAAACTGCTGAGCACTTCCGTGCCGCAGCAAAGTTAACGTTTGCGTGCTGCAGTGAAGTTAACACGCGTGTGCAGCAGCAGCGACTTTTGTGCCAGAGCAAAGTTCATAAAAGAGTAGAGCACAATAGGCACACACACAAAGAGGTCTGTTCTGTGTCCATCTTTTTTGTGTGTGCACCTACTCCTTTAGGAAATGAAAAGCCAACTAGCTCTTAAAGAAAAAAAAATACGTTTCTTAAAACGTTTCCTCATCATCATCATCAGCCTATCTTTGAGGGACCCTGAACTGTTTTGGTGATTTTGTACAAATGTGTTGCACCGATAGCCCGAGTCCTTCTAATCATTAGCATAACAATATCAGCACTCTGCATTAAGCTACTACAAAGCTTTAAATATGCACATCGTGAGAGATCAACTCGACTCCATTCAACCACCCCTTTCCACGGGACATGCGATGGGTGCCATGAAGCAAGGCATGGAAAGTCGCGAGAACCGAAGCGCCAGCCAACGGTATCGTCCCAGCATCTGGTGGCGTACACGCAAGTCGCCAGCGCACGATTACAGGGGCTGCCGGTGACCTCAGTAAAGACTGTGTGGCACTACAGAGGCCTCGGCACGGCGGTCGACGAGGGAGGCACAGTCATCGCCAGTGTCCACAGCTGATCGAGTTGAGAAGGGACAGCAGTGGTAAGGAGGAAGGCGACAGAAATAAGCCCATAGCTGCGTTAGCGCACGGTGCTCCGTTTTATTTATGATGTGAATGATTTCACAATTATGTTGCCTAACCAGCGACACAATGTCAAAAAAATGTTTCAGGGACCCTTTAAGGGCAACTGTGGTGATTTCGCATTGTCCACTGATCTCAATGAAATTTTCAGTATACGTTCTCCTCAGTACTTCAGCAATTTGTGCTAAGCCAGGCGGTTGAAAGTGATTTAGTTTTCCTGAAAATGAATATTAAGATTTTTTTTAGCGGATTCCCAGATGATGAACCATCCCGTGTTTTTGACGTCATTACCTGCAACGCTGCCTACCCGAGCAGGAGGGCTGTCTAAAGCAAAACGGCAATACTTCAGTGCTCAAATCGTCCCTGTCAAGTCCAGAAGAGCTCAATGCATTGTTGGATAACACCGCCACTTTCATTTTTCTGGCAACAGCTCGATACATCTGATGGCAGAGAGGCCGTGATGTCATCGCATGCGTGGCAGGAAGCGTCCATCCATTTCGGCTTCAGTTTGAACACATTATTCATTCGGTTACTGCGAATTATTGGCGAGTTTCTGAGCAGACTGAATGACCCTGGTTGCTTCAGTGCTATCAGTACTATTGCAAAACATCGTTGTCAGAATACGTTGCAAAAACCGCCGGACTTTCCCTGCAAGTCCACTGCAGGACAAAGGCCTCTCCAACAATTCCCAATCCACTTTATGCCAATTAACTTAGTTTCATCACTCTGGTTTAGCCGTTTGCCTGCCTCTGTTGCATTTTCCTTCTCTGGGTACCCACTCCTTAAGACCTGTTCACACTAGCGGAAAAACGCTTTGATTGGTCTCCTCCACGGCGGCACGCCACAAGAAACTGCACACGGAGCGATCCCTCTCACGGCACGAGAATCCTGCCGTGCGGCAGCCTCGGAGGATCGCGTTTTGCCGCTGCTGTGTGTGCGCGGGCCTCCTCCGCACGATGTGCCCTTTCCCAGGTCTTTCAATGATCTGTCTCCTAAACCACTCTGCTTATTGTCTCTCTCTAAGCGTTACACCAATGCTTTTGTTTTCATTGTATGATCCTTGCTCCCCAATTTCATTTCTAGATTTTTAGTTAACTTCCACGCTTCTGCGCTGTAGGTTAGTACCGGGAGAATGCTGTGATTAGACACTTTTTCGCTTTAGTAACAGTGGCAAGTTTCCAGCCACGATTTGAGAACGCCCCCTGAATGTGCTCCATCTCGTCCTTATCCTACGCAGGATTCCCTTTTCACGGGTAGGTGTGCCCGTCAATAACTGCCCCAGGCATACACATTCGTTCGTACGCTCTAAGTGTTCACTGCTAATTGTCAGTTCCCGTTCTTTAGCTAGACCGTTGAGCGTAATTTTGGCATAGACCAACAGACCACATTACATGTGGAAACGAACCTGGAATCGACAGCATGATTAATGGCACATTGTGCCCTTTTCTTGTGCCCCTTCATTCAGAGCTGGACAGATGGATCCCAGTTTGTTCGCTCGTCCTGTCTAGTTCTTCCTTGCCTCCTCATTCTGCACTTCCCAGTATGACACTTCCTGCCACAGGATAGCCAATCGGTGTTCACCTCTAGCGATGCTGCTATGGTGGTTGTAAAAGGCAGCCTTTCAACGCATCTCTCAGCCAGGCATAGAACTTTATTTAGGCCCTGAGGAACTGCCCTGGGAGGTCCCCTTCTAGGGGAAACGGGCCGCTCCCACGTGGCCCTCCATCTTCTTGCAGGCTCTCTGGACAGAACCGAAAGGTCTAAGGGCTTCCTCCCAACCCTCTTCTTTGTGTCACTCTGCGTCACGTAACTATGAGCCAGTTTCGTCGTGATGAAGCAGAGCAGTACTAGAAATAGGCTGCGCCAACGGAGCACGTAACGGTCGACGAGCAGACAATGTGTGTAGCATGTCACGTGAACAGGGCTGGATGGACGAATGGATGGATGTTATGAGTGTCCCCTTTATAATGGGACGGAGTCCCGTGGGCCACCAAGCTTTATTTTATCCTCTACAAATGCTTGTTCTCCCGGGGCACACAGATATCCTCAAGAAATTTTTCTCGGCACCTACCAATGCTAGCTATTAGCATCGTGCAGTAACAATCTTAAACTATCTTACATCTCCGTTTGCTTCATACCTTTCCGCCATGAACACTCTGAGCGTCTTTTACTTATCTCCATCGCCAACATGTGCAGCTTTCCCGTGGTATCCCTGAAACCCATGGCAATAGCCACACATACACCTGTGTGGATATCTGTACATTCAATCAAAGCATGACAATAGCTTTTCCACAGCACGTACAGGGTCGTCCACTCTTAGGGTGAACACGACGCAGCGTGGCTGCCTTCTTTAGAACGCCAGTGCTTGCGACGTGGGCACGCATCGAAGCTAATAATGTGCAGGCGCACGGAGTGATCCAAGCCCCTCTACGCCTGCACTAGATTAACGTCGACGTGCAGTCCCATCGCGAGCGCTGGCATTCTAAAGAAGGCAGCCACGCTGCGCCGTGTTCACCCTAAGAGTGGACGACCCTGTACATGCTTCTTTACTAAACTTCGTGTTCTCAGACAACCTGACCTTTGCTTGAAACAGTAAAATGCTTCCCCTTGATTTACAACATTTTGCTCTCTTGATTTCGTCTTTCCCTTTTCTGTAGTCGCTCAATGCCGGCTTCTTGTCCATTGCTGCTATCCAATCCGAGTTCTCCGCCACTCTGACCATGCTCTTAACGCTCTTTTTCGTCCCATCTGTTTTCTTACTGGCTGTGTACTTACTGGTAAGCCTCCTAGTTCTCTTCCTCCATTGTGAGTCAACGTTCATCCTATACAAATACCTGAATACTTTCACTGCCCATCTACTTACTTTCATATTCCTTAATCTCTGTTCGTACCAAATTTTACTCTGAGCTTCCCTTCCCTCAAAGTCAGACCATCCCATATCCCCCTTAACAGCCTCATTTGTGGTCTTCCCACGGGCGCCCAGTGCGAGATGTCCGACCGTCCTCTGATTCACGTCCAGCCCTGATTGTACCTCTGACCTCATGCACACCACTGAGTTTCCGAATGTAAGTCCTGGCACCCTTACAAACCTTTCCACAAACTGCAAACAACCTCGTACCTGTTGTAACCCCACAGCGCTCTATGCTTCATTATTGCGGAGTTCCTCTTTTTCTTAACTATCATAGCCTTTTCGTGTACTTCCACGTATCTATTCCCATCATTTATCCATATCTCAAGGTATCTGCACTCTCGTACTCTGGGTAGCTCCTTGCCCCGTATTGATGTGGTCTGGTCGTTGCTGTCGTTGAATATCATCCAACCGCATTTTGTCACACTAAATTTTAGCCCTAAATCTTCACTTTCCCGACCACATATACTAACCAGACTGCAAATCTGTTCGACTGTCTGCGAATAGCACAATATCGTCTGCATAAAACAACCCGGGGAGCTTTTGTTCTATCACTATACCTGCCTGTCTGTACGACAGCTTAAAACCAATATTGCTCATCTCCAATGCTTTCTCCATTCTCCTCATGTAAAGCATGAATAATAGCGGGGATAACGGGCATCCCTGCCTCAACCCCTTACCTATATCGACGGCCTCCATTCTACCATTACTCGCCAAAACTTCCCATTCCACACATACTGTACTTCCACGGTATATTTCCTTGAAGAGCTCTATACAGTCGTCCCCTATACCAGCCTCTTTCATTATGTGGCATAAAATTTCTGATTTACATTATCGTACGCCTTCTTAGTGTCCAAAAATGCCACGAGTAAAGGTCTCTTCTCTTTTCCGGCTATTTCTATACATTGCGTAAGCGCAAAAAGGTTATCATCCAACCACCTATTGGCAGGAAATCCATATTGGAGTTTACCAAAAGTGACATTATGCTCTTATCTGCATTTTTAATTTAGTTGCCTGCATCGCCAACCTGTATAGTATTGGTCAGTCTATATGAGCGAATGTTATTCTTCTCTCCCTTGCCCTTATAAATGAATCTCATCCTATTTTGACACCAACTGTCCAGTATTCGCCTGTCCTGTAAGCTTTTCTCAACTGCTTTTTAACGGGGCTTCTTTGCTGCTGCTTCTGAGCTCATTTATTAGACTAAGGCTGACCCCATCTAATACTGTGGCTGTGCGTGTGGGAATGTTTTCCCTCCGCCTTCGTCCAAATGAAATTTTCCAGAACTACTTCTTCCACTTGGTTTTCCTTGCTACTGTTACACATTGTAAAGGGAGGCTCGTCATTCTTCTTAAAGGAATAGGCTGCTACGTTTCAGATATAAGTCAGTGCGTCGTACCCCTCAAACTTATTTCCTTCTGCATCCACAATATGCTGCTGCATAGCTACAGTTTTCTTACCCAGTGATATTAGGTGGTTTCAAAAAAGCCTAGATGCAGTCTTCTTTTCGCGAATGACTGATATCCACTGTTCACTTTGACCTTTATTCTTGGCTTCAACAAAACTCCGTACCAGGGCTTTTTTTTTCGAGATGTCTTTCCCAATTTTGCTCGACTTTGCTTTCGATGCTTCCCGTAGATTCTCAATTGGGTCCCGAATTTCCCTGTTCCACCATCTTTTTGGCTTTCACTTTCCCTTCCAGCGACTCTTTCATTGCTCTTTTGTAATTTCAGCCCTTATTAAATGGAGAAGCTCATTATAATCCCACACTTCATCCTTTTGTTCTGCTTCTTCGATTGTTGCGATTCCTAATTTGTTTTTCACTAGAGCTGCCTGACATTAATTCGATGCTTTCTTTACGGTCTACATAACCGATTTGGAAAGTTATGCATTTATGGTCACTTCCCAGGCTGCTATACTTCCTTCCTCATCTATGTTCATTTCTCTCAACTTTTGTCGTGAATTCCTTCCGTCACGAAGCAGTAATCGATTGTGAGACTACCTGCTTCCCACCTCCCACGTTACCTGCCCTCACATTTAGGACTCGTGCCGACTATATTGAGACTATGTTATTCGCAGAGCTCTAGCATCAACCTCCCATTATAATCTGTACATCCATCCAGGTCACGCATGTGGGCATTCATTCATATCTCCTGACAGGATAATTTCGGCCCTGTTACAAAATTTCTTAATATCCTTGCTTACGCAATTCACCATCTCCTGATTTTTCTCTTTGCAGTTATTTCCAGTCCACATGTAAACTACACCCAACACCGCTTTCCTCCCGCTTAGTGTTCCCGATACCCAGAGGTGCTTTTCAGATGTCGCAGTAACCTTAGACCACGGTGTTAGAATAGGTTAGGTGTACCGACGCTCGGCCTCCGCCGCGCAGCCTCCCCGCCGAACACGGAGACGCGTTTCGCATTTTTTCCGACAGGCAGCGCTGGATGTATCGAGGCTTCAGGTCAGCCGCTTCAACGGGGGCCGCGTCGCTTACAAAGCTGCACTTGCGACAATTCTTCAACTGCTGGCCGTTCGTTTTTTATCAGGGTAACCACACATATCACTCTGATTTGAAAGTAAATGCACAACATCAAGAAAATTCAGTGGCGGTAGCCAACAGATGGAAACACAT
This sequence comes from Hyalomma asiaticum, assembly GCA_013339685.2. NCBI lineage: Eukaryota > Metazoa > Arthropoda > Arachnida > Ixodida > Ixodidae > Hyalomma > Hyalomma asiaticum. Next base: position 67,822,826 of record CM023491.1, read on the forward strand.
AGGAAATATAGCTTCTGCGAACAGCGATAATGAGTGTGCAGGTGAACACGAATTTCAAAAATATTTTAGCTCGTGCACAAATAATTCCACCGTGGCAAATTGGGTGAGGCCGCCGTGACGAACTGGCTTAATAATCACTGGGTTAGCAGCCGAGCACCTTAGCAACTGATCCACCGTGGCGGACCCGAACTGGGTTAGTCAAATAGAAAAAGATATTCACTGAAAAAGAAAGCGCTGTTGTGTGTGTGTGTGTGTGTGTGTGTGTGTGTGTGTGTGTGTGTGTGTGTGTGTGTGTGTGTGTGTAGGGGGGGGGGGGGGTGGTTGACGTTTCACTAAATGATGGTTGTCAGAAGGAAGGAACACTCTTGACAATGGTAGGTTAGAAATTCCTCTCATGGGTTGTCGTTGTGCATGCCCCATATCGGATTATGCTTGGCACGTGTAAACTTAAGTTTACACGCGCTGGCTGGCGCGTGGTAATGAAGGTTGACGTATGTTTAACGACCAATCCATCATGGCTCACCATGTGCCATTCTGATTGTGCCTTTCGTTATTCGTCACAGACATGCTGTTTAGATCTTTGTGCCCTGCTGTGGGTGCACAAACGTGAAATGGTCGTGCTTGTTTGGCACGACCATTTCACGTTTGTGACCACGTTTCACGACCATGACAATAGACTATGTAGTAGAAAATTCCATGTTATCATTTCCCTGTCATGAGCACAAGGTGGATGTTATGTCGAAAGTGCTTCATTATTATGTTGGAGTCAGGATGAGGCAATACTGTAAGCAACTGCGGAAGGTTGAAGCAGACAAGACGCAGAAGCTACGAAAGCTTTCGAAGCTTGTCTAGTGTGTTGTGGCTTTTATCCTGTCAATGCATGTTGTGCTGGTACAGATGATGCACTGTCGAATGAATAAAGTGTTTTTTTTTCTTTTTACTACCACCTTGAGTACCATCCTACATTCTTTCGTATCATTTAGCCGCACCACACAGTACTCGAGCTAAAGCCGCTTTTTCAGGCAAAAATATGTAAAATTCGTAGATCGTGCCAATACTGTGATAAAATTCTTGGCGCACCGTAACCTATATATCTTGCAGTCTGTTTATTTTGAATATATCAGAGAGCGGCCATCGGTCACAAGCTGTCGCCCACTTTATTGCATTCGCTTTCAATCCTGCATTTTCGACCTGGGAGCGGCGCGTCACGTGCTACTGCACGCCTTGAAAGACCTAAATAGAGTTATTCTATTCCATTGCATTAAAGCATTCGTTTTCTCGCAGATGTTTACGGAATTTGCAAATAATCGGTTCGTAATAAAAGATTCTGTAGGGTCACTTGATCTCATATGCGAAATGCCCCTTACGCATGATACCTGCTCTTTATATGATGCTGACCGCAAATACACCAATTATTCTTTCGAGGGCAAATGAAGGGTGAATTCAACACGCGCCACGCAACTGCATATTTACTTTTGTAGACAAAATGCGGGAACGATTGCCTAGGCCACGGTGTTGCCGAGGCCGAATGTGGTGTTTATGAGCTTCACGCCGCATGCCGAACCGTCATGCGTAAAACACTACGAAGTCTTTATACTTAACATATGATATTACACTGCCACATAATCCTCACAGGGCCTTGCGATATCGCTAAACACGCTAAAACACCGAATGTTAGAAGCGTCAGGTATGCGCTGGGTATAGCCAGGCGGCCTCCGTCCCGCGCGCGCCTCCTTCCGGCAAGAAAGGGAAAGAGGTCCCCGATTTCTCCTCACTCCAATGCGCCGTCGCTCCACCTAAACTATTCTAACACCGTGCCTTAGACCAAATGGCTTGCCGATGAATTAGCATACCGATACTCCCACCTTTTCTTTCTAAGCTTCCCCTTTTGGAGTGGCTGCACAAAGACAAGCTGCTCCTGTGGCGAGCGCATGCAGTTTTCCAATTGTGCTAATCTAGTAACAGTGGCAACATAAACGCTCCATCAGATGCAACGCAGCAGCAGCAGGTTTCCCAATACGGTGGCAACTATGCCAGGACGCGGTACTGGGTAGCGCAGGTTCCACCGTACTATGTTGATCATTTATTTGTGGAAGCCGCTTTGTATGAACAACTAAAGCCGTCTGGGATGCATTTTCGGCAGTGCTTCACCATTCACTCACGAGGTAGGTGTGGTTGTGACAGAATGCGCCGGTGACTGGGCTGGGCTTTTGGAGGCACCGCTGGGGGTCTCTGCAGGCTTTTGTGCTTCCGCAGCTGGCTTCCCAGTAGTGGCTGCAGGCGTTGCAGCACTGCCTGCCGTCCCGGCAGCTACCACCGTTGTTGCACCGAGTGTCGCATCAACAGATTGCTTGGGCTGGAACAAAAACCACATGCGAGCTACCGTTGCGGGCACATTTGATCCTCAATAGAGTGAGCCACTGCTGATAACAAGGTTGTGGGCTTTGCATGCTCTTCGCACGTGTCAAGTTTCATCAGACTTTGTCTCTGACCCTTTCTACCATAAGAAGCCAGGCGTTTTCCTTGTGCCCATGCTGCTGACCTAAATAATGTATAGTATTTACTTCCCTCCGAGTTCTATTGCTCAGGTTGCCAATATCAGCAGCAAGATAAGATAGCAGGCACACGAACTGCACCAAGCCAATACACATACGATGATGCACATGCTTTGACAGAGGCAAATCCTTCTGTCAGAGTGTCGGCCAGCACGACTGAGGCACTTAAGTGATCCTACCTTAATTTTGCCAACCATTTTATGATAACACGCGTCAACGGCCAACTGATTTTCCTAACCTACAAAAAAGAGTTTTTGGAAGTATTTTCATGATGTCCGCCTAATTTTCAGATTTAAACCGTACGAGATGACCTTGAGTTAAATTTATCGATATATTGATACTTTGTACCTATTGTAAAATTAAAACGAGTCCCCTTGTCCAAACTTCCCTCTCACAAACTTCTCATACGGAAAATCATTGCACCGATGTTTTGGTGACGTGATCTTGTGGGGTAATTTTAGGCGTGGGAGCCTCCTTTCGTGCCACTACCTCGTGAGCAACATTCCTGTGGTGTTCACCAGAGAGGTTAATTGAAAGAGCACCTTCTGCTATTTACTACATGTTTGGAAGAAATCTTCAAATGCCTTGACTGGGACAAGAAAGGGCTAAGGATTAATGGTAAATATCAGAGTAACTTACGATTTGCAGACGACATAGTACTCTTTAGCAATGATGGCGACGAACTGCAAAAGATGATTGAAGACCTAAACCAAGAAAGCGCTAAGGTAGGATAACATGCAGAAAAAGATAATGCTAAGTGGCACGGCGAAAAAACGTCTATTTACGATCGAAACCCATACATTAGAAGTCGTAGAAGAATATCTGTACCTAGGACAGCTACTTAGAGGATAGATAACCCACCCATATAAAGGAAATCCACCGGAGAATAAACATGGGATGGCGCGCATATGGGACACATTCCCAACTTATGAACGGAAACCTACCACCATCACTCAAGCGGGAACTATATAACTACTGCATCTTGCAAGTGCTGACTTACGGGCCAGAAACCTGGAGAATAACAAAGAAGCTAGACAGGAAGTTAAGAACCGCGCAGCGGGCAATGGAACGAAAAATGATAGGTGTTACTCTAAGAGATAGGAAGACAGCCGAGTGTGTCAGAGAACAAATGGGGGTCGCCGACATAATGAACGATATTAAGAAGAAAAAAATGGACGTGGGCAGGCCACGTGATGAGAAGGATAGATAACCGATGGACAGTTAGAACAACGGAATGGATACCAAGGGAGGGTAAGCGCAGCCGTGGGCGGCAGAGAGTAAGATGGGGGGACGAAATCAGGAAGTTTGCAGGTGTCAAATGGAATCAGCTCGCACAGGACAGGCAAGGATGGCGAGGATTGGGAGAGGCCTTCGTCCTGCAGTGGACAGAAGATGGGATGATGATGAAACATGTTGCAGGGGGGAACTGTGCACGTGGTTAGGAAAGCGGCGCAGCACACACAAACAATATACTACAGAAGAAGAAAACGCCGGGTCTGTAGCATATCGTTTGTGTGTGCTGCGCCACTTTCCTAACCATGAATACGTACCAACTTGCCCATTCATCTGTGCTACGGAAACTGCGAACACAGCCTTTATCTGGTGTAAAGATCGCTTCGCTGTCACCAGTTGTTGGGTGCGGGGGAGTCACTGCCGCCACCAGTCGCCCACTTTGGGGACGACACCATGCCAGTGGGGACTGAGAATAACAGTTAAGAGTGAGGTTTATTTACATATCTACAGGGAGCTTGCTTCCGCAAGACTCCACCAGCAAGAGGGTTCTCAGCACGCTCTCCTCTCTTGGTCCTGCGCTTTTTGATCCCCATTGGCTCCCATGGCTCGAGTCACCGAAGGTCCCGGGGGATAATGCCAGAGCCGATCACGCGGCCAGCACCGTTATCACACGTGCACGTGCAGAGACGTTGCACCCGTTGAGTTTGTGTGGCCCGATGCCGATAACGTCAGCATTCGTCAGACGAACCACTTCCAGGTGTGCCGGACGGGGTTGCCTTTCCGGCCTAATGGCCAAACGTACACGAGGGCTCTCGTCAATAAAGGACCCCCCTCTCGGCTCGGGAACTCACCTTCTTCCCGGCACCACCGCGGCGCCTCGGCTGAACGCAGATGTTTGTAATCTGCGGTGAAGCAGCGCTCAGGCATAATGAGTCGGCGACTTCCCTCCTCGGGCTTGTTTTTCATGCCAAACGTAACACTAGAGCCTGAAACGCCAGGTCACGTTCGTGAGGACTGACATCAAAGACATGCTCAAGGTCCACCATGACAATGCCACACGTCCTTGCCAACTTCCCAGCCCGGTGCAACACCCCCTTACAGTCCCGACTTGGCTCTGCACGACTCTGTTTTGTTTCCCCCCGACTGAAGCGAGAGCGGAAAGCCATTGTACCACAACTGTGGCCGATGAAAATTGGCTCTGAATTTACAATGGAAGTCGACTTGCGGCGAGTGCTTCGTGTGTCAGCGAGACAAATGGGACAAATGAAAATTAGGGCTCACTTCATTTGTGTAACACGTCCGTCAGATTTTACGGAGCATAAATTACACCCTTGAAGTAGCACCGACTGAATCTGGCAATATCATCGGGTATTTTGCTCAAGATGCAAAATTCTAATGTGTGTCGCAAGATGTAAAATGGCCAAATAAATTGAAATCGCCCATAGTCACAGAGTTGCCGCCCTGACGAAGACAAGTCCGCTTGTCGAAACGTTGGCTCCTGCGACACTCCCTGTTCTAAATCGTATTTTGCGATTTGTTCATCAATCCATACTCACTTAGACACATTATCGTGCGTACAGCTCACTTGTACACGAACTCCCTACACAGCTTGCCTCACTCGCACTCAGATGCAGTTTCGACAGGTCCACTCGAACTCAGGCTCATGGATATTAAACATCCTGCTTCAGTGAGACCACTCGTACTCGAACTCAACAAAATTTTAATCAGCCGGAATCACTCGAACTTGCAATAAACTCAACCAAGCTCACTCAGACTCAAACTCACAAAAAATTTGCCCAGCCAAACTCATTCAAGCTCACGAAAAGTTTGCCGAGCTGGACTCTCAAACTCACACGTCGCAGCAAGCCTGAGTGAGTGGACTCACGAATTTGCCGACCTATGGAAGGCAGTGCACTACAAATTCCAAAATGTGCAAGAAGGGCTTTCTGAGGAAGCACAAGCGCTGTGCGCAGGAAAAAGACCACCGTTCAGCGCTCCATGTGGGCGATCATACCTACTCGCACTTCGGTACGCACGTAGCAGCCCGGTTCACAAACCACCTCGGCCGCACAAAGGTGATGATGTGCTTGTGCATGGCGAGAGCACACGCCCACTGCTTTGGAAGCTTGGCAGAGTTTTATCCCAGGAAGGAACGTGTGTCTGCTCGCTCTGGCTGGCCTCTGCAGAGACAGTCAATCAACCCGTTCAGATGGTCTCTAAGCTAGCTGCCAGGAACCAGTAATCACTTTGACCTCTTGGGAGTACGCCGAAGATCTTTACCGAGAGGCGACGACGGGCAGGTGAAGCAAAGGCAACAAGGACAAGGAACAGGGGCACGAGCGATAGGAGTCGAAGGCTGGTCTAGGGTCTCTCTTTGTGCAACGAAGAGTACAAGCGTGATACTCAGAGCCTCTATGATGAATTAAATATTTATACGTACCCGGGCCCCTCCACCACCCCTGTCTTTCTTGTCGGTGCAGAAAAAGCTGTCGTTGCCGCATAGGCAGTGTTCAATGCTCTCGGAAAAAGCGAATGCTTATCTCACATGACAGCCGGGCACCAGTGAGACCATCAGCCACATCATGCACAGGTACAACACCGAAAATGTGCACGTACCAACACAGAAGCTGGGAAATGTCTCATTAAACATGAAAAACAAGATGCCGAGTGCTGTAGTCAACATTATAGGTTGCCATAACTACTGTATTACCGTAAGTACCGTATTTACCCGCATAATTTGCACACCCATGATATTTAGCCAGCTTTACAGAAAAAAGAAAAAAAAAAATCCTCTCATATTTTGTGCTCCCAGTCCCGCCCGAGCCAGCTCGCCGGTGCACGTGCACTGACATAGTTTGGACAGCCACGGGGCCGCCCCCCTCGCTGCACAGGCAAGCACAGCCATACGCAAAAGAGGCTGTGAGTGGGATGTCCCCCTTTTTCAGATTATTTTCTCCGGAAGTCCCCGGAGCCCAAAGTACGGTCACTAGAAAAAAAGCATGCGAGTGGGGGTGACCAAAATGGCTGAAGCAGAGATCAAACGAGCCCGGCCCATATCCGTCACTCGGTGGGCACATGCAATAACATCACCCCAATAGGCCTTTTTCAAGCTATCCCAGAAGCCACTGCGAGTGCGTAGTGCAGTATGGGAAATGTGTGTACATCGGCGGAGGCAAGCTCGGTTTAAGCAAGCGCGCGACGCAGTGGCAGCTGTGGGATCGAAGCTACGACGCGATAAGAATCGAATCCGAGTTTGTTGAATGCAGTCAGTCGACCTAGCCTGTTCATCCGCACCGTGAAACGCGCGTAACATATGCATTTGCGCGTCCGAAAACGATGTACGTATACACAAAACAGGCGCACGCTCAACGTGCCTATACTCTCCTTTGCTCTCGAACATTTTCAGGGCAGCATCTTCAGAATAACTGATCAACTGCATAGCCTGAGCTGCAGCAATGACATTTGTCACTTACATGACAGCTGTGATCTTAATGTCAACAATCACAAAACTCGACAAATAAACACAAAAACTAAAATTCACACACTCTCTCAGTACATGCAATAAAAACGCTCACGCAACAGGATAGTTCTCGTAGCTTAACATTTCAGAAAAACGAAATTACACACATGTTCACATAGCAGTCTGTGTGAACATCCAGGCGCTCGCAAATCTCTTCTTCGTGCAGCAGTTAAGATTACAGAGCATCGAAGGAAAGTGTACGTGATCGCATGTGCGCTATTTCACCGGCACAGCTGGACATGGAACGTTGGCGGAGCTAGCATGCGGTGATTTACTAAAGTGAAGTTTTATTGAAAAGGGAATCAAGCGACAGTAGCGAGAAGCGGGAACAGAGCCCAGCGGGACAGAGGAAAAGTACACGCACGAAGCACGAAGGGGTACCAAAATGAGCCGGAATAATCCACGCGGTAAATGGAAAACCATACACGCTTAATTAGAAAACAATGAATTACGGTACCTAGAAAGAGATATCCGCAACAGACTTCGTTCACGCGCTGCGCGCATTTCGTTCGTTTAGGACACACTGCCCGTTGGGCCACTTCGTCGTCGCAAACCCATCGCTATTTTGCAGTTGCCTGCGTAGGACCACACTGGAATGCCGACACAAACACGTAAACAGGAATACAGCGTCCACACCTCGGTGTTCTCCGCACACGTGGAGTGGAGACACAAGCAAATGGTCACTCGCAAACGCACGTACACTGCCGAGACTCCAGGAAACTACGTTGACGAGACATGCCAGCCCCGTCCGACCTCCCCGAATGACCCCTTCTACACCCCTCCTTTTTCATTGTCCCGTGCAGCTGTGCGCCTGGTTACAAAAGAAAACACACAAAAAATGCGTTTAACCTCGCTCCCATGTCACTCACTCACTCGGACAAGAGCGCCTTTACCTTTCTTAAACTTAAGTTCAAGTTCTCCTTACAAAAGTAATTTATCGCGATAAGTTTGGTTCTAGAATACGGCGGTGAGTGTTCCAGACGATGCTGATACATAAGCTTGTACGATGTCTTCACCAAAGAATGCGGTGTGGAAAATGTTTTCAATTTGGTAGCTGCCGATCAGCGAAAGACGCGCTTGGAAAGGCAGGGCTTTGCTCTGCTGGGCGGCTGGATGTACACACATTTCCCAGAAGCACTTGCGCGCCCACGGGTGGCGCTGCAGTGCTTGAAAAAGGTCTATTGGGATGCCTGCCGTCGATGTGGGGAGGAAACACCCCGCCCGTCTTCAACGAACAAGAAAAGACGCAGAGGGTAGGGGGGGGCGGTAGCTCGTCTGCCGAGATAGCGCTGGAGCGCATGCTATCTTGGTAGCCATTAGCGGGAGACTGCGAAAAGCGTCCCTGGAGCAGCCATATTCTCTTACACCAGCGTTTCGGTGATCGTATCCAACAGAGTTACCATATACGATGTGCGTTACATTACACGTCATTTCGAATGCGTTCGCGAAGTCTCCGCGTAATTTGCGCACCCCCTTCTCGGAGCTCTAAAATCCCGAAAAGAAGTGCACAAGTTACGTGAGTGAATACGGTACATTGGTGACAAAGGCATTTTAAATAAACGGGGGCAACAGCACAAATGCCACTATTGATGCTAAGGGCCAAGCTTTGTTCCTCACAGCTAAAACACACATGCAAAATAGGCCTTTTACGTCAGTGATCATGGCAGCATGTCTGAGCAACTACCAACAGAAACACGTAAATATGCAGCCGGTCAAAGGAGCCCTTCTCTACAATCAAGTCCCATTAGGCTGCGGTGAGGGCAGTTCCACAATAGGACACTCACTAGTTCTATCTCGAGACACAGCATTCATTTTATCCCGTGCCTCACGTTAAACTGGGATGCCACAGAAGAATGTGGGGAGGTTGAATTTTTGTGGCTTATCTGTTGATAACCCTCATGCGTGTTCTTGAGCTCTACCTATCCTTTGAGGAGAGATTTCTTCGGCAAAGGAAAGGTTGGATCTTGTGTGGCTCTGGTTCTTTGAAGTACCATTGAAGAAAAGGCACAAACACAGCCCACACTATGGAGTGCTTTTTGTTCATTGCCGCTGTGCTTGTGCTGTTCCTTCTTCAACGCCACTAGCTTGCAATTCCAGCTCGTCCTATTCTTTGTAATGTGCTTTTACCTCTTTTATTATAACAAGCTTATCCATGTTGTTTCACTGGTAAAGGTGTTCAAAAAGGTATTCCGGTATGTGGATGACTTTCCAACTTGCGCTAACAAGCGATGTAAACCACTTATGCCTCGTGGTAAGATTTTGGAGGATGTGGTTTTTGCATATCAACTGCCTTCAGTGAGTTTGCTGCAGTTTTGAGACATTTAAGATTACGTTATGGAATGACCGTGCACGCTTCACAATCCAACAAGAACCAGTCGGCCACTATCAAAGATGGTCGAGAGCTCACTAGTGCTTGGTGTGTGCATTAGCCAGGTCATGCACTCAATGCAATCAAGTTCTGATAGGCACGTGACTTCAGCTGAGTGCCCCTGTCTGGTAATTTTGTCTGTGACTGAGACCCTTCTAGAGAAAATCAAATAGTGTTTAGGAAAGTGAATGCATTGGAGAAAAGTGACACAATCAAACTAGTGGTGCTTTTTACTCTCAAGAAACTTGCACAACTCTGTCATGATTTTGCGAAATGGTGGGAAAATAGGTTGACAAAGGAACCACAGTATTCTGCATACAGTAAAACCTCGTCAACCCGGATCTCACGTGACCAGTGAAAATGTCTGAGTTAACCAAATTCCAGATTATCGAATACACCATGAAAACAAAAGGAAAATGTACACGGCACAGACAAACCTTTATTTCTTGAAAAACTGCATTCTTCTTGTCAGCCTTGTCGTCGGAATTTGTGATAGAATGATCTTCTTCAACCTCATCAGGAGATAGTGCGCACGCTCGCTGTCGCGAGAACCCATACAGAACTCTTCAAGGACAGCGAGAGCTTTGGCGGCCTCCTGCGGTGTCGCGTCGGCTCATCTGGACTGTCATCATTGGAACAACGACTCTGATCCTCTTCAAGCTCTTCCGATTACATGTCATCGTCAGTCCAGCAACGGCAACATCATTGTCTACAGGCCTCCCAAGCTGGGTCTGAGGGCGCTGCGGTGTGCTTCCGAAAAGCGCCGTTTTGGCAGCTCTGCTCTCGGCCTCCTGTGAGCGTGCCCGCTTTTTGCGCCGCCCAAGTCGCCTCGCACAACTCGCATGCGCTCAGTGGCTGCAATATGCTGCGTCCGTCGCATGGCAGCCGAGTTTGGGGCACTGAAAAACATTTTCGCGCTGCCATTCTCAACATATACCGTGCTTTAAGTACCACGATTAGGGGACCCAGTCGGTCGTTGAAGACGATATGTTCGTGGCTAACAAGAGCTGAATCGAAAGTGAATCACAACGTTACCGACATGAAACTAAAGAGCCTTCTGTTTCTGCAATAAAACTTATCATGAAGTGGTGTTTGCTTTGAGCCGTTGGCAGAAAAAATTGCATTTTCGTGTGTTGGCCCGAAATTCCGTCACTTGCAGGCCACAACAGACTTCAAATTCACTATGTGATTAATGCTGTTTTCGTGTTTTTGAAGCTGATTTTGTCAGCATTACAATGCAGCACGATAATCTCTAGTGCTCACTGCGACCACGCATGTTCCTTGCAGTACAAGCATTTATTTCAGACCGTGTGCGCTTGCTATAATGGTGCTTTGTTCATTCTAAAAGCCCAATTGGTCAACACTATGAAATGCCCCCTTTGATCGTCTGGATTTCCCGTTAGAATGTAATTTTGGTGATAAAAGCTTTACCAGACCTTTTTATCGCCATCTTGGTTCTCTCTACAGCTCAGCCAAAGCAACAGCTACATGGCACAGTCGCTTCCATGGCCAACGCGCTCAGTGAACATACAGCTACTGAAATTTTGTACTGAGCAGCGACTAAAAACTTATCTCCATAATTAAGGCAAAAAGCACCTGTATTACGACTATAATAACTGTAATGCACGGAGCCAGTGTGTAGCACTGCTGTCACATTAAAAAATGGTAAGTGGCCAGCGCACACTCTTCGAAATATGAGGCAAATACTTACTGCATACAATTTAGCTTGACATACGCAGTCTCTGTTAAGATAAGCTTGGCCAACGCGCTTCTCCGTGTTAATAATTGAATATACCTTATGTTACAAAAAATGACATCAAGACACCGTGCGTGCATCATCTAACGATCTCCCGTAATCGACACTGGCCGGCTCTGTCAGGGAAACGGTACCTTTCCGTGGCCAGTTCTCGGCTATTCCTTTTTTCTAAGCTGCTGAGACAGCGCGCAAAGCATCTGTGTTGTGTGCCTACTTTCTGTACGGACAAAGCTGCAGTGCCCTGGTGGGAAACTCGAGATAAGAGCCTCCAGAAACACGTTTCCGTGCTCGCGCAATGCAGAACACATGTGAGAGCGACCGTCCAAGCGACCGGTAGTTCCACCTCTCTCCGCTTCAGTGGCGGACAGCACTGCGCAAACGTGAGGTTGGGCTCCCTACAGCGACGTACGCAGTCTACAAGCTGGATGCTACCAGGAAGGAGAGACTGCGTGTCATTCGCCTCTTCGTCGTTCATATTTCCAGGTCCTCTGGAGTGGCCTCCGGAGGAACATCCGAGTTGTCGGGGCGGACAAAGCCGATGTGCCGGAAAGAATTAGCAGTGACCGCGGATGGCGTGTCGCTCCAGACATGCGCTAAAATGTGAATTGTGGCTAGGAGACGCGGGTCATGTTCTCCCCCTGCTTCCTTGCACAGCAGGATCCGTTCCAGTACATGCTTTCTGCACCTGCTTTTTACGTGCTGAATTATCCCTTAATCCAGCCGTCGTGTTTGGAGGTGGGAATGCAAGTTTGACGCACTCCAGCACCGTCACACCGGTATGAGTGCGGCAGTTATCAACTACGAGCAAAACCTTGCGCTTGTTAACGGAAAAGTGGCGGTCGAGCTGCCGCAGCCAAGCTTGGAAAATATCCGAGGTCATCCAGGCCTTTCTACTGGCACGATAATCCACAGAAAGGTGGTCAATGTTCTTAAAACACTTTGGGTGTTTTGCCTTCCCGATGACTAGCAGTGGCAGATGCTCGGTGCCCGACATATTTGAAGCGAGAAGCACAGTGACCCTTTCTTTGCTCCTCTTCCCTCCAACGCACGGGTTGCCCTTGAATGTGATCGTTTTGTCCGGCAAGGCTTCAAAAAAAAAAAAAGAGCCATTTCATCGGCACTGAAGACGTTGGCAGGTTCATAACGAGCCAGGTAATCGGGAAGCCGAGTTATCTTCCAGTCAGCAACGCGCCGTTCATCCACCGCTGCATTTTTCCCGCACACATTTCGAAAAACCAATCCGTGCCTTTCTTTAAAGCGGCCAAACCATCCTTCGGATGCACTGAAAGAGCTGATGTTCATTTTCAGTGCGTACCTTTCAGCTTGCTGACAGATCAACGGCCCATTCAAGGGAAGCTGGCCGTTCCGCACGTCTGTTATCCACCACAGCAGTGCGTCTTCCAATTTCAGGTGCACTGCCGTCCTTAGTCTCTCTTTTTTTTTTTCCGGTGAATTTACCGCTGTCAAACGCCTCGAAAATTATTGCTTGGTTCTTCACATAGTCGCTCAAGGTGCTTGACGTCATACTTTTTCATTACCTCCTGTCGAGAAACACCTGCATTCACGTCTTTCGATATCATCACCTTTCTTTCTCGATCATTTGCTGGCTGCTGTGGCCGCTTCACTGCGGTGACGGTCACCATCACTGTGAAGCGTGACGGCGGCGGCAACGTGCACAAGCACAGCCGGAGAATGCAACGTGTACGAGCTCGCACGCTACGCGTAAAGTCACAACACAAAGAAACCAGCAGCGTAGGCATAGCGAGCAGCTGTGGTGGCGGTGGCAGCAGGGGCAACGCAAACCGTCCTGTCGTCCGTGCATTCCGCTTTTAGTAGACACCGGATGTGCTGGCGGCCCAAGCGCTTCCGCCGAGTGGTGACTAATGCCACCTAGCCACTTCCCCCCCCTCCATTCACCATCACCATGATCATATTCCACTGCAGTTGTTCGTTCGGTTTCGGTCTCACCACAACTCCGGTTCCGCCATCGGTTACGGCAAGCAGTGCTTGAGCCGCCGAGATCGCGCAACTCAAAGTATGGAGTCCCTCGATAGCCCTGTCCGGAGCTGTCCGAGTTAACGGGTGCTCGGCTAAATCCCTCTGAATTAACGAGCATTTTACACCATTGAAGTTTTGCTGAGACTGTGCCGCGTGTCTGAGTTAATGAGATCCAGATAGACGAGGTTTTACTGTATCAAGAGTGTCACATGGCTTGACTGTCAGATCTCATTGGCCTCTAGGAAAATTGGAGGTAGGCCAGATGGGTCACTGCATTAATCGACCATTAAGAGTGGAGGGACACACCCTGCCAACCAATTGCCAACCTGGATTGAATCACGGAGACAAGATACCAGGCAGGGGTAGGATAGAACAATACGTAAACTATGACTATAGGGCAATGAATGTGTTAGTGACACAACTGTCAATCTTAGGAAGTTAAGTTTCTGGAATCTCGATATGATATTTTTTTCTTTTTGAATTTACATTAAATTGATGGTGACATTATACTTTGTCGACTGAGGGGGTGCGTGTCGACACCGTATTTACTAGCGTAATGAACGCACTCGCATAACAAATGCACCCCCAACTTTAGCAGTCAAATTATGTATGTTTTCCTTCCACATAACAAACGCACCCACAACTTTGAACCGCTGCAATCCTGTGAATGACTGCGTAGCTCGGGAGCCATTTGGAGCGGCAATTCAAAGCGTCCACATCTCGATAGAACTGCCGCACGTAGCCACGTGCGAGCAGCAGTAACATCACAGTGCTGCATTCCTCCGTGCCATCGCGGTTCCCTCACACCACTCGCTGCAGCATGCATGCTGCGCTGGCTGGTGCTGCTTGCTAAGCATGGTCGGTGCGTGGTCTCCAAGATGCGTACGATCCGAGAGGCTCAGCACAGATATGATGGAAAAATACGATGGTGAACTGTTTTGCGTGCGGTGTTGGGAAGCATCTATTCTCCAATTAGGCTATAGTCCCTAAATTATCGAGGGACTTTCATTACAGTCTCCAAGATGGCATCAGCGATGTAGGGACCTTCTTAGTTGGCCACCAAGCCGTGGCGAGCATCAGTGGCCTACGCATTGTGTCATGGCGTCGTTACAGACGAGACCCACGGTGACAGAAACTACAGGAACCATACGCGCAGCGAAGACCACCGCAAGGTGCTCGTCCATTTTTTTCACCGTTGACCTTTCAACAGCGTCCTCCTTTTTTCCAGTTTCATGGCACTAAGCACGCATTAAACGCAAGCAAAAGGCCATCGCAAAGGAACACGACACCGCCACCACAAAGGCTGTCACGGCGGGTGCTGAGTCACATGGTACTGACACCATAGCTCTTTCTTACCGTTTTCTTAAATAAAATATCATCACACGTGTGGCTCTTGGCATTACCGTGGGTTGCAACGCTGTCTTTTTTTGCACGTTAAAGTGTTTTGCTCACCCCGAAAAACATTTTTGTCATATTTACCCCGTGTAACAAATGCACCCCCCAACCTTGCTTCTGTTTTTCTTAAAGAAAAAAGTGTGTTCATTATGCAAGAAAATACGGTATTTGCTGGCAAAGCCACAAATAAGGAGAGATAAAAGTTAGCACCCGTTTTGTGTTTTTCTCGTCTACGTGAGCTTCTATTTCCCTGATATCATCCAGCTTTAAGTAAAGATGTGAAAAAAGTGCTCTCCATAACACAGTACAGGCTTACCTTGAGGGTAAAGTTACCGCTTTGCAAGATTCAATTCCAGGTTTGGATTAACCTACGTGTCTCAGTGACGTCGCATGCCGGCACCATACTGCACTACAATGTAGCACTGCTGAGCTGCCAGGCATTTAACTGCTCTGTGGCCATGCTCACACCACCAGCAGTGGCTGAAAATTGGCCACTAGAACAATGTCGTACGAACAATGCAGTAGTCGAGCCCGTGGAATTCCACAGTAGGCCTCGGTACAAGTAAGGAATAATAGAGGTGCTTGGCACAACATGCACCCGTATCTGTGTCTTGGTGTGCTGCCAAGTTCGAGGAAATTCCCCAACCATGCCTCACCTTGGTGACCATGATGACCACAAACTTCTTTTCGTCAATGTCATACTCGCTCATTTTGGAGTCGTCACTTAGGATTTTACCTGCGGAAGAAAACTGCATTGTAGAAGAATGTTTTCAACATGCGGGAAGCACACTTCCTGAAACGGCGACGGTAAATCCAGTGCAAGTTTCTTCTAATACAAAAACATAAAACCAAAGATACTGAATGATATTAAAAAATATTAAAATGTCACCAACAAATGAAGAACACCCATTCAATACATGGCACAGTACTTGAGCAAACCAAGTTTCAAGTCGGGCGGAAGCACACACACACTGCAGCACTGCCCAAACCCCCCGTATAAATGATTGCCCGAGCTAGGTACAGATGAGGGAGGCCGATTCAGGGCTGAAAGCTAACGTATTTGGCCTGCTGAAGTCAAGCATGAAAACACATTTTCACCAAAATATTTATTTCTCAGTGGCAGAACAGCCATTTCACCCATCGGTGCAGGTCCTGGAACATTCAAAAAAGGCGACTTGGCATACCAGCCAGCACTTTCGGCACAGCGTCCAAGGCAGCGTGCAGGCTTGATACGAAACAATCCATAGGCAATCCACCAAGCACTCCTCGACAGTGACGCACAAAGGGCGCTTATAAAAGGATCTCTCGCCACTGCGATACGGCATAGACACACACACCGGCCCAGAATGCAACGTTCTGCGACATTCACGGCGTGCAAACAAACGTTCACCGTAAGACCCATCGAAAAAGTGCGCCTGCGCAAAATATATCACACGTACCGGTTGGACGCACTCTCCCATCTAGAATTAGGATTTAATCTAGTCAATTTTATTCCATGTGTTTGAAACATTACATTAAAGGTGCTTTTACACCTTGAGTCGACCAATATGCAGAGACTGCAGCTGCAATCTAATGCGTGCAACCACGTCCATGGTCACGCGAATGGACCACAAACTGCTACGTTGCAAGTGCTGAATGGCGTTGCAAAACCTCACGGGTAATAATTCGAAAATAGACGAAAACACAATTGTAGAATGCACTGAGGCTAGCAGCTCGCAAGGGCGTCTCATTCTCCTTCTGAACGGCCCGAGCCCACATCCGTGCGAGCAGCAACACGGGTGGCAACGTTACATAACCTATGCAAATCCAGACGTGTAAGTGCCAAAATGTGCTTGCTCATACTACTGGAAACCATGTGCCACATGCAATTCTTACTGCAGCAGCTTTTTTGCACAAAGCCTCACCATCACCTCGAAAAAGCTTCACTCCTCAACTTGCAAACTTTCCAGTGCCACATGTGTGTGATCGACACCAAACTAGAGCACCATCCATCAGATGTGCCACTCTGGTTCCCATGATGATGACGCAATACCATTTGTTCAAATTTAATTTCAGAGGGCAAAGAAGCATTAGCTATAGGGTGGCCTAGGCTATAATACTGGCACAGGCTGGGTGCAAAGCAGAAAAATATCCTTTCTTTTTTTTCTTTTGGTGCAGCATGGCCTGAACACAATTTGGCATAACTGCTTCCAGCCCCGAGCTTTCTACATAAAAAAGCATTTCCCATTAAACTTTCAAAAATATTCACTAGTTGAAATTGCCACACTCACAAAGAAAGTGAAGCGCTGAATGTGCTCTACACCGACCCCTGCGCTCGTCCAGTGGAGGGAATTCACTTCCCCTGGCTGTAACTTTTTCTTGGTTACCTTCAGGTAAATGCGTTGCACACGAAGCAGCTTTTGTGTGCCTCAAAAAAAAAAAAAAAAAAAGGGACTTTTGCGGCCTCCTGGCAACCACCATTTGGGTGTCAGCTGTGGTAAAAAGTTTTCTTTTTCTTCCCACGTTTCGTGTATATTTCATACATAAACAAGCATTTGTAACTACTACTAGCACTACTAAAGAAGCTTGGCAATTAATGCGATGGAGGGGATTCACCCTTGTTCACTCCGACAACAGCAATGGAAACGCAAAGTGCCATTAGCAAGATTCCACCTAGCCCAAGCTACAAAAATAGTGAGAAACATGTGTTACCTGTCGGCTGGTTTGAAGAAACAGCTTCAGTTGCGCGAGTTACAAGTGGTCATAATTCATGAGTGCCTAGAAATCTAATACGTGCAAACGCGATGGCACTTCATTCCTGCATTGCACTGGAGCGCATTACTGGGGGACCAGCAACTTGCTCTTGAGGCAATGGTGAAGTCAAAATGATCACTCAACACTTTCAACACACCTATTTTTAAAATGACGAGGCTATTCACACTACTGTAGATAAAAGTCATGCATCTGTGCTGTGCAGCAATATATTTGATAAGCTTCTGCAGAATACCCATGCAGTCGCCCAAAGATGGCAAAACAGAAATTTTAAAATGTAATTACATTACACTGCGAACTACTACTGGCCAAAAATAATGAGATTACATTCCCAATACGTTTGAAAACTAAAGATATTACATTCAAATTAAAGGAGTCGTGAAACGTTTTCTGAGGATCTTGTGTTAGGTGCCTATTCAGGATCCTGACCCTCCAATAGACAATATGAATTGTTCCGTTGCACCGTGTGGGTTGATTTGGAGCGGTAAAAAATGTGGTTTCAGTTTCACTGCGTGCGTTCCCCTCAACTGAGCAGTTGACGTCATCTCAGTCGCCACCAGACCTCCACAACTGGTGTGCCCCCGGAGGCCACCAGAAAACAAACTGTGCTCCAGCCTTTCTTCCGAATGGCGGCGCCAAACAGTTTCCAAGTATTTTCTTTCTTTCTAGCTTTTCAAGTAAATCAGTTCTTTTAGAGCAAACGCGAGTTCACCATACCTTTACATTTAAAGATATCTTACTGAAACACCACCGAATACAGTAGAATCTCGTTCATACGTTTTTGAAAAATAATGCGACATTGAACGTATTATCCGGGAAAACGTATGATCCAAACACACGAAAAAATTGCGCAGTTTCACCGCAAAAGCATGCATTGATATAAGTATTAAATTATTTTACAATTTCAAATAATTCAGGCAATAAAACATCACGAAACAGCAATAAATGTCTGCTTATATGGCTATTGAAGCATGCTGGAACACGCCCGAAGGCACGGCAGTGACCGAGAGCACTAGCCGTGCTGACAGCGTCGGGAACGGAACGCACGCGTGTTGTCCCTTTCTTCAGTGTTTAAACTACTCTGGAACTTCAGGCAAATTATTTAACATGTAACAAAATGTGCGCGTTGACATCGTCATTTTCTCGGCCTGCCCAAACTGCGCACACGGCCATCAATACACGGCGTGGACACACAGACTACGTTGTGCTCGACGGCGCGCACTCTGGTACATAAGTCGTGCGCACCAAGAGCACTAGCCTTGCATCAACAGGTCACATGAGCGGGCACTTCACGTGTGTTGCACGGCCCAAGCCAAGGTCGCTGGGCAAGCGCATCGCGTGCGTGTTGACCGTCAGAGTTTTAGTCTCTAGACGCTACGAAACGTTCGGCCGTTTTTTTTTCTCTCTCTCTCTTCTCCCCCTTTATTTATTGTTTAGCCTGCACTTCCTCGATGCCACCTCCGCAACTTACCAGCTGACAAACGAACGAGCAATCTATCGGCGGTTCATGGCTGTTCAAGTGGTGCGTGAGTGTGACCCGCGCTTTTGCTCGACGACAAAACCGGCCAAAGCACGCGCAATGTACGCTTGCCAGCGCGAGGTTACGCTTGTCACACAACTACTCCAGTACAGGATTGCATGACGCAATGCGTAGACGACTTGCACGGTTTGACGCAGTGGGATCACCCGCGCGATCTAATCACTGGCAATATAACCTTCTGATAGACTGCACACGCTCGACGTCCTTTTGAGCTTCTGATAGACTGCACACGCTCGCTAACTGTAAAAAGCACAGGATGTGCTCCGTATTCCGTACGCGTTATCGGCTTTCGAACTTGCTTATTTTTGTTTTTAAGTAATGACCGTCATCTCGCATATCGGTAACTTGCGATCAGAAACGGCAGGTTCGACAATGTTTTCAAAGCAGTGTTGGGAGACTCTGGCAGTATTCGTGCACTAGCTATCTAAATGTGCCAGACATTTTTATTTGCGCTTTTTGGGCATGGTCTCGAAAGTGAGGCGAGGGGAAACAGGCATTCGAAACTTTCAGCTTTCCAACGTTATCAAGATGGCGGCGCTCGGTGGGGGGGAAAAGACGAGAGACGACCCGCATAATCACCGTTTGCGCTCACGTATAGAAATGGCGGCTTGTCTCGGTTATCAGCCATTAAAAGTGCGCTCTAGATAAGCTTCCAACAGCTACCGCACGTGTGTTGTTAAAGCTGCCTTGATCGCGAGTGCCAGCGGCGATACCGATGAACGGGGTGTGTTGTCTAGCTAGGTGATATGCTAGTATCGGAAGAGTGCACACCGGCGTTTTCTTGTGACACGGTCGGGCGAGTGGTAGCCACCGTGGTGGGCAGCTACTGCTCTCGACTGCACGAGCTTCCCGACTTCTCGGTTGCATGCAGACTCTAGAGGCCAGAAAACGTATCATCCGATCGTAGTTGGACGATAAATCGACCGTTGGTCCAGAATAATCGTATTTCCCAGGAACGTATTAACCGGAAGGAAAGAAGTGTAACTCTACGAGAAAAGTTTGTATTTTCACAATGATATCAACAGCGAGGTTCTACTGTAGTACCATGCCGGCCCGCAAGTGTCGCATACGCTGGGGTTTCAAAGGGCGTTATTAAATGTGCACTGGATATTTTGGAATCGGCTTGTCAAATGCATAACGAAGCAGTGAAAGTTACAAGTGGGCATCTCCATATTCTTTTCACGACCCCTTTGACAAAATTTCATCATTCATGTAAACTTTATTTACAACACACAGATACTGGACTTTAGAGCTAAACAGTCACGGCGACAACTTGTACTACGTGTTTTGGTGATGCATCTCTCCAACTTCATCTCGAAGCTTGCTCGTCTGACCAACTGAAAAAAGTCTGGTGGCGTGAGGACCAAGGACCACCGAAACTGCCATCATTTTTTCTAAAGTAGTCTTTTAACTAGGGGGCACCGTCATGCGTTTTAAATCTATGAATTCTGTTGCTGAGCTGTCGGACAGTCAGCACACGAGCCGTCGTTGATCTTTCATGTCTCAAGTTTCCAGGACCTTGGCCTTTCAATATGGATGCTACGTTGTTTTTCTATTTGTATGCCTTGTTTATGTGTTTAAGCTTTGCCACCTAGGTCAACTTCCTGTGTTTTTCTTCCCTTTTCTCATTACTTTTCTACCCCATCAGAGAACTGCATATGGCATATTTTTTTTTCAAAAGTATTGTAAACTAACGAGCAATTCTTGCTGCAATTACTCACTTGAAATAATTAATTACATTCCTAAATGACCTGCCTAAAAATTCATCACACTACTCATTACAACAAAAAATATTTAATTTCCATAATTACATTACTGCAAGGCGAACAGTGTCACACAGGTCACTACCAAATATAGCGGCAACTGCACCATGTTTCGACTTCCCTGGGTACAATTAACCAGATTTCACCAACCTGCAGAAATTAGCAGCATCACCCTTTTACAAATATTGCAATGGAAATAGATTTCCCGTGTAAATGACTTCCATTCTTCAATTAGGTTCGAGCGTCTAGTTAGTCCAATTTTGTTCAAGGGGCCACAGAAGGGACACGGGTACTCATTCAGGCTTTGTCGGGACATGGTAAATGGACTTGCACCATAGCGAGGAAATAGACAAGGACAAAGAAGTGAGAGACGGGCACAAGCGCTAACCACCAACAACAAAATTTTACTTCCAGGGATGGTCATAAACATGCGACATTAGATGGTTGTGAAAGAAGTAGCCACGTTATCTCACCGATGTGGTTTTGTGTACATATTTATGACGATCCCTGGAAACAAAATTTCATCATTGGAAGTTGGTGCTTGTGTCCATCTGTCACATCCTTGTCATTGTCTGTTTCTGCACTCTGCTGTGAGTCTTCACCCAAGAGAGAGAGAGAAATTCATTATGAAAGAAAAGCTGACAGGTCGGCCTGCTACTTGGCATTGGCGAAGGGAAATATAGATGTAGAAAGAAAGGGATGACATCAATTATGAGGTTGAAGACGATGGTCGAAGCACTTGAGCAGCTCGAGAACGGAGGCCACCCAAACGCAAATTACACATGTTGCTTTTATTGTACGTTTGCTTGGTGTGGGACCCAACGACTACCAAGCGTATTATATTCAGGGTGTCTACCAAGTTGACACTGTAAAATTCCCCAAGATTGCCAGGTTTTCCCCGAGTATTTTTGCAAAATTCCCCGAGTGGCATATAACTATTCTTCCATGTCGATGCGGGTAGGCACCACGTCACCCAATGTCGTCACTAGTAAGCATGTTTAACTCTTTGAGGGTCAAATAAAAAGAAAAAAGAAACAAACAAACAAAAAGAAGCTTTCCTAGATGGTCAGAATAAATTGCGGATTTTGAATGTACGAAATGTGTGACGTTGAAAAAACATTGTAAAATGAACCAGGAGCAGTATTTTGGTGCCAGCATCACATTTATATCATATCTACTCAAATCTAATGTGCACCTTTTTTTCGATAAACTCAAGAACACAAAAACCAAGTTATAATATCATTCTCCAAGTTGAGCATAAACTGGCACAGAGGGGAAGCAGGATACAGCAAGCCACCATTGTCTTTCATCAGTGTAAACTCTGCAAGCCTTAAATTTCCTGCTGTTTCTTTTGTTATTAGCAGCAAGTTCAGACAGGCCTCACAGCCCGCCTTCAAAATGCATTTTCTCGTCACATAACCAGCGATATAAAAAATGAGGCGACTCTCACTAGATGCTACAGTGCAAGAAGAATTGTCTGGTAATGTTTTCGTAAGAGCTCCTTCTGCTGTGTCAATGCTCCCATCATTCAAGAACTTCTTAATTAGCTCCTGCCTTTTAAAAGAAAGGATCCAGACACTGAGCAAAACGATTCAAAAGAACGAATGTGTTGACGTTTTGGCTACCCCACGGGAACCTTGTTCACAATAGAAAACATAGGCACAGCTGTTGCCCTTTATGTGCAGCGCATCACGTGACTAAGACACCTGTCGTACATCGGAGGAAGATTTCCCCATTGCGATTAAGCATGTGTGGTGTGGTTTGGATGACCAAGGACTCGAGATAAAGGCGTGCAGCACGATTTTTCTCCCTGGCAATCACACGAGTGTTTTTCCAGTTGATATCGTGTGACGTAGTTTGTGGGAATGTTGACATCCCTGATGAGTTTCTATCGCGTGGCGCTCGCGTTTCCTCAAAGCTCCTCTAAGGTGGCTTTCCCGCGGGGCACGAGACGTGACATCATCGTCATGTGCACCGCTGTGCTGAAGATGGCGCTGGTGTTCCCACGGTAGCGCTACCTGGCGGCGAGGATTCACGGGCCCGCGGACGGGGAACGATCCGCTCTCTCTCGACTTTGGGACGTCGTCGCGCATGGTCGACCCTTGTGCGCGCGGTGGCGATGAGCTCCGCCGGACGATTCCGCGGTGTCCCGATCGCCGATTGAGCCTCTGTTAGCGCGACCTACGTCGCGAGCAATATAGATTGATTTGTGGGGTTTAACGTCCCAAAACCAGTTCTGATTATGAGAGACGCCGTAGTGGAGGGCTCCGGAAATTTCGACCACCTGGGATTCTTTAGCGTGCACTGACATCGCACAGCACACGGGCCTCAACATTTCGCCTCCATCGAAATGCAGCCGCTGCGCGAGCAATATAGGCTTACTGTTCCGGCATGGGCGAACACTACTCGCTCGGTATCCTGATACGGTGAGTCGAATGTCATCGACTACGCGTGGGGTATTGCATTAGCATGCCTGGTTTGTATAGTTCGGCTAGCGTGCTTACTATGTGTAGAAGGTGCAAATAAATGCCCTACTGAAGGTTTGCACTGTGGTGAACTGTGTCCTTTGTTCCTCGAGCGTGGGAGAACCCCGTGGCCACCGCCACAAGTTTCAGAGTGCTCGGCCACGGCACTGGACGTTACGTTTTTATTCTTAACGTCGCTCTTGTGCTGTTGAAGTCTCGTCTTGAAGTTGCTGGTTTCCCCCACGTAGACAAAAGAACAGTCAGCACACGGGATGACATACACAACACCCGGGAACTTTTCCTTCCAATTGGAGAGGATTGCTGGCTGCTACCTAGGTCCAACAAGGCACTCGGGAGATTCGGTTCACAATTTACTTTAGAAACAGAAGGGGCCAGTTTGCTGAAATAAAGGCAATTCACAGAAACAACAAATTGCTGGGGTGTTGGGTGAGAATTGCAGCCAGATGATTGAGAGTGAAGCAATGCGAGTCTGTTGCTTTTTCTTTTTAGTTTTTTTTTTTTGGAATTGTAGGTCAAGACGTTTTCACGTTTTTAAAAGTCATTCACCGTTTCTTTACAAGAACTACTTTACAAGAACTACTAGCGCCATCTTATGGCCACTTGCTGCAAGGCGTACAGGTGGCGCCCTCTACATCCCTCCTTTTCACCTACAAGTCCAACCGTCGCGGTGGTCTCGCTATGCGACCGCTGCGAGTCCGTGTCACCGTTTCCTGCGGCGTTACTTCTGGCTGTATTGGATCTTCAGGAGGTGCTGCATGCTGCAAGATCTCGGGAGGGACAGGCGGAGAAGCTACCAGTTGAGCTGGGGTCGGTTCCAATGAATGAGGCACCAGGCGTCGATGGTTCCGCTGAAGGACGCCTCTGAGGGTCTTAATAAGGTAGGACCGTGGACACCATTGCAGCAGGTGTCAGTGACCCATACGCAGTCTCCAGGACTCAGAGGGGCCAATTGACTTGAAGCATGACGGTGATTATAGTTCCTCGCTTGCCGTGCCTTGTTCCACAAGTCCTTTTCCCTGAACCTCGTATGGCATGATAATGACGGTATCAGTTGTTCCGGTAGTTTCGGGAGACGAGTTTGTAATTTCCTTCCCATGAGGGCTTGAGCCGGGGAAATGCCGTTGGGACGGGGCGTGTCACGGTACGACAGCAGGGCAAGGTAGGGATCCGGACCTTTGAAGAGCAAGTCTTTCACCATGCGCACCATGCGCTCTGCCTCTCCATTGCTCTGGGGGTACCTCGGGCTGCTGGTCTCGTGACGGAAGCCGTATGACCGCGCAAATTCGGCAAACTCATTGCACACAAACTGCGGTCCGTTGTCGGGCCGGACAACATCCGGTATGCCAAAACGGGCAACGCAGCTCTTGATTGCTGAGATGACTGCTGATGCCGTGGTGGACACCACGGAGACTACTTTGGGAAACCTGGAGTAATAATCAACAATCAGGACATAATCGCGCCCGCTAAGTTGAAACAGATCGATGCCAAGGTGTTGCCATGGCGTCGGGTGTAACCGTTGGCAACATAGGCTCCGAATGCTGCACACACGTCTCGGCGCATATGGCACATTGGGTCACCATATGTTCAACATGACCGTTACAATTAGGCCACCAAACCGACTCCCTGGCCCGTTCTTGACAGCGGCGTACACCCCGATGCCCTTCGTGTAAGAGAGCGAGAATGTCCTGGCGCAAGGCTGAAGGGATGACAAGTCGCCAGTCCAGCAGAAGGATGCCGTCATATATGCTCAGTCTGTCCCTCTCCTTCCAAAATGGGGTGATATGCAGAGGCACCTTCTCTTTGTCAGGCCATCCTTTCATGCAGTACGTCATGACTGCAGAGCAGACTCCATCTTGGGCTTGATGTATGCGGACATCCTCTAGCCGTCTTGCTACGAGAGGCGGTAATTCCTTTAACACTTCATTGACAAACAACTCCAGGGTGTCTACTATGCGAGTAGCTGGCAAATCAGAGGGAGCTCGGGACAAAGTGTCCGCTGTAGCTAAGTGCTTTCCAGGCACATATTTTACCACTGATAACGCATCAGCTTTATCCGCATTCGTTGTATGCGAGGTGGCACGAGTTCTACGTCCTTGTTACCCAAAAGGGTGACCAGAGAAAAGTGATCTGTCTCTACCTCGAAGCTTAGGCCGCAAAGGAACTGGTCGTACCATGAAATGGCCAAAGTCAATGCAAGACCTTCCTTTTCTGTTTGACTATAACGCGCTTCTGTCGGAGTAAGCGCCCTTGAAGCATATGCTACAGGCCTTCGAGTACCCTCAGGCTGGTCCTGTAGCAGTACCGCTCCCAGACCGTAGGAGCTGGCATCCGCGGATACTACAGTGTGGTAGCACGAATCGTATTTGGCCATGCACGTGTCGGAGCTCAACAGCAGCTTGAGGCGTGAGAAGGCCTTTTCTTGACTGGGTCCCCAACTCCAGGTGCTGTTCTTGTTTAGGAGGAAACGAATGGGCTCTGTAACGTTGGATAAGTGAGGTATAAACCGCGCGACGTGATTGGTCATTCCCAGCAATCTTCTTACTCCACTGGCGTCGGTCGGTGGCGGCAGATCCCTGACAGCCTTCACCTTGTCCGGGTCTGGCGAGATCCCGTCCACCCCAATCACTACTCCGAGGAACTTGACCGAGCTGACCCGAAATGCGCACTTCTTTTCGTTAAGGGTGACACCCTCCTCCTCAAGGCGAGCTAGGACTGCAGCCAGACGCTCGTCGTGCTCATGACGATCTTTCCCGAAGATTAGAATGTCGTCAATCAAGTTCACGACCCCAGGCAAGCGCTCAAGAATCCTCGACATTAACCGCTGGAAATACTCTGGTGCTGTGGCGATGCCAAAAGGGAGTCTCTCGTAACAGTACTGGCCGAACGGTGTTATAAATGTCGCGAGTTCCTCGCTGTCGGCTGACAGCTTCCCCTGATGGAAACTAGACCGCGTGTCCAACTTGGAGAATGCTCGCGCTCCACCCAACTGGCCGAGGATCTGTTCCACTGTTGGCAAGATGAAGCGTTCCCTTTCGATTACTTCGTTCAGCTTCGTCAGATCGACACAGATTCTGTAGCCACCTGATGACTTGGGGACCACTACAAGCCCGAAGCACCAGTCAGCTGGCGTCTCTACCTTCCTTATGACGTCCTGCGACTCCAAGTCGTCCAGCTCTTTCTTGAATTGGAATCCGCCTTGGGGCGCTCAAGGAAAATGGACGAGCGCCGGATTTAATGCGAATACGATATTCGGCTTGCCAAAATTTACCCAACCCTTGAAAAATCTTGGCTGTGGGAGAATGAACGCACTCGGCAGAACCCAGGAAGTGAACAACACCAAGGGCTTCAATTGCAGGGAGCCCAAGCGAGTGCGCTGATGTTCAACAACGTACAAGGTCTGCACTGTGGACTTATCACCCCACTGTAAGGTTGCCTTAAAGGTACCAAAGACGTGCAGTCTCTGTTTGCCAGGGCCCAAGACTTCCGCTTCAGCATCATCCAGCACCCGCGGTTGGCATAGGAATGACAGCGAGACAACAGAGACTTCCGTGCCAGAGTCTATCTTAAACTCGACTGGGTGCCCGTTCACGAGTAGGTCTATGTATCTGCCCCGTCGTGAATCCACGTTGTGCAGTACAATGGAACCCAGTAGCTCACTTCTATTCTTCTTCATGCACACTTCAGCAAAATGTCCCAGCTTTTTACAGTAGTGGTAAACTGATTTTCTGGCTGGGCAGTCATTTTGAGAGTGGCGCTGTCGTCCACAAAAGCCACATGATAACCTAGCCGGGTGCTCAGACTGGTCGCGAAAACGTGGCGAAGGGGTGGGCGTATCGTTTCGCCGAGCCGAGTCAATGTTTAGTGTTTCGGCGACAGCGTTATCCATAGTCAATCTAGCGCGTGATAATTGCTCTTTTTCTGCATCTTCGTATATATATGGGGGCTTTGGCACAGCGCTTTGTCAGCGGCAAGTTTTGTGCATCGGCACAACTGATCAGACAGTTTCTCGTCACGGATGCCTACAACGAATCTGTCGCAAACAAGACGGTCCTCGACGAGCAGGCTGTTACAGCCACAGCGCTTTACCAGGTTGCATAATGCCGTAAAAAAGTCATCCACAGATTCGCCTGGCTGCTGAGAGCGGCGGTGGAAACGACGACTTTCGTATATCTCATTTACGGGATGCACGAAGTGCGAATCCAACTTTTCTTTAACGGCAGTGAAAGAAAGTGCCTCCGGACACCCCCAAGGATGAAAGAATGGTTCTGGCTCCCATACAGTAAAGAAGTGTCCGTACCTGGGCCTCGTCACTGGCGTTGTGGAGGCAGGCCACAAAAGCGTAATCCATGAACGTCGAAATCCACATTGGCCATTCTGACGGTTTTGAAAACGTGAAGTTCTCCGGTGGGCATAGGCCAGATGTGCCAGCGTGAACGATGTGCACCTTAGGTTCGGTGGCCTCGGCGGGGATGGATTTCATGTCAGGTATGTCAGCGTTAACGGCGGGATCCCACTTCTGACACCATGTTCGGCGCAGGCGCCAGCCGAGGGACGAGGCGGACTACTGGCAAGCGCAAACCAAAAACAAACTTTATTCCCTCTCCCCAAAGCCCCCATATATATACAGTGCTTTCAGAGGATTGTAGCGCCATATTATGGCCACTTGCTGCAAGGCGTACAGGTGGCGCCCTCTACACGCGGTACAACGCGTCACCGCGTGGCGTGTAGAATCGGCGCCGTGCCCTCTCCCTATGGAGAGGCCATGCAGCTTCGTGTAGCCGCGTGCTCTCTACCTCCACACAGTCTTTTCCACATTATTTGTGGAAAAGACTGCGCGCATGTAAACCCACACAGTAACCACGCTCGGCGCAAACACGGGCCGTGTGTGCGCCATAGCACGTCCAGACACATAGAGCGGACTTTACATATACAACAAAACGCAACAAGCAAAGCAAAAAAATAAAGCCGGTGCGCGCGGATCGAGAGCGGGGAGGAAGGGGGGGGGGGGGACACCCATCCCTTCAGTTATTGCGAATTGCGCTATAACCGCCCTCTCAAGGTGCATAGTTAGACCCAGCGTTGCCATGACTTTCATACTTCAGCTGATTTTCCCTGATAGAAGCCCGAATTCCCTGAGATTTTCCAGACTAATCATATTCCCTGAGATTTCCCGGTTGGTAGACACGTTGATATTTTAATTTGTACTTGAAATTGGCTTCCGCACCAACTAAAGCGTCATACATCAACAGTTTCTGTGAGCGGATGTGCCACTGCTATGCAGGCTCTGCTGCTGGTTCCGAGTGGCTGCAAAGAGTTGGAGATAAAAACACTTGTCGCATAAGCTTACAATGCACTGACTATAATTTTAGGAGAGTGAAGAGCTGGGCTGGTTGGTTCATGATTAATTCGACGAAAAGCCAGCACTGCAGGACACGGACAAGAGAGGACACACGCATACGCACCAACGCCGGACTAACAACCAAAATTTATTGAAGCAACCACGAGCTTTTATACATACATGCTGCGCAAGCGCCTGAGCTATGACAAGGAGACTATAGTCAGGTACCGATAAAAAAGCGCCACTCTTTTTCATTGATAGCCACAGAAGGTTCGCTGATGCAAGTCTGGCCATTCGTTTTGATAAAAAACGCCTCGAGCAGTTCGCGTGCAATTCTTGTGCTTCCTCTGCCTAGAATGCTGGTCTGGCGGAATAAAGGCATGCAACCGTCACAATCTTTTACATGCGTGCGATGCATGTTTTACTTGCATCGCACGCATGTGAAAGAACATGCGTGCGATGCAAGATCGGGCACAGGGAGCAATCTAGCTCTCCATGTAAAAGATTGTGATGGTTGCATGCCTTTATTCCGCCAGACCAGCATTCTAGGCAGAGGAAGCACAAGAATTGCACGCGAACTGCTCGAGGCGTTTTTTATCAAAACGAATGGCCAGACTTGCATCAGCGAACCTTCTGTGGCTATCAATGAAAAAGGGTGGCGCTTTTTTATCGGTACCTGACTATAGTCTCCTTGTCATAGCTCAGGCGCTTGCGCAGCATGTATGTATAAAAGCTCGTGGTTGCTTCAATAAATTTTGGTTGTTAGTCCGGCGTTGGTGCGTATGCGTGTGTTCTCTCTTGTCCGTGTCCTGCAGTGCTGGCTTTTCGTCGAATTAACTATAATTTTGAGACGAAAACATGTTCTATGCTAGCTAAAGCCACCAAAACGCATAAATTTGCGCGTTACAATTTCATTTTGCGTGCAAGTGACACTGTGCAGCCCAAGCGATTGCTGTACCCCAAGGCCATCAAAAAAGGTGGTAAGCACCATCATAGACAGCACACTTCCAGTATTGCATTATGATGGGAAGCCGCAGACACATCTCTCGGTGAGTGAAATGCAAAAAGGGATGCCAATAAAATTTTTAACAACTTTGCTTGCCCGGGTCAATCTCCAAATTTTTTAACAAGACTGTTTTACACCGGGGTGCGCCAAGAAATCAGCGCATACTTCCGCAATGAAAGTGAATGTCTGAAATAAAGCAATACATTCACAATGAAAACGTACCACCCCTGCTCGGACACTAACCCACATTCACCCAGGATCCTACGATAGGCTCTACTGATGCACCACTGCAACAGTGGTCATATAGAGAACAGATTGGCCTTATATCTTCAGTACAGTGCTTTACAAGTTCAACCTCACTGATGTCCGGTTAAAGTAAAGGTGTTTCGTACACTAAACTTAAACATCGCCCCCTTCCACTGTACTCTTGGTTCGCTACGGTGGTACCACCATCTAGGAATGATAGAGCGAAGCAGACTATCGTGCTAATGGAGGCCGGCAGTCAGCGCTTCGGCCGCCATGCCCCTAAATTCGCGCCTTGACCACCTCTATCGCCACAAAAGTGGCATGGAGACAGCGTGAGGGCGCGCTCCTTTGGCAAATTACAGCCACAGCCACTACAAAATTTGTCTTGTGCGGCCGGGTGTGTTGAGTTTTCAAAGCACAATGCTCTAAGAAAGAAAAGAAGGCTGCTGAAAAGCAAACAATGCACCTTTCGCTGCAGTCCGTTGTATGTTCACAAAACAATCCGCTGACAACCCATTCAGTTTCGCTTCCAATGTGCTTCTGGTTTATGCAGGGGTGAGACAGCAGAAACAGACTTGGAAGTAGCTTCTGGGGCAGTGAAATGTTCATTTTGGAGCAGCTCATATCATTTAATACAGTGCCTTAAAAGCTCAAAAAGTGTAGTTTTGAGCAACCCAGGAAGTATCTTTTTCACAACAAGGGATCAGTACACTTCTCAAAATTAAGAAAGAAGAATTCTCGCTGCATCAAAATTGTCAACACACAACAGACCTTTAGTTAAGACCATTGACATGATTTCGGCAATTACAGCTTCGACTTTTTGTAGGCTTTCTTATTTAGCTTCTGGCATTTCTTGCAGGTTAATTAGTGCTCTCTTTTGTCAGGAGAGTCTGGTAACTTTGGATTTTGCCAAGATCTTTCTGCTTCACACCGTTACGAAGAAGCGCTCATCTGAGCTTTTCACCAGCGCATTGCTCTGTATTGTAACACTGCACAGTGGCAACTAATCATAAAAGATGAAATCCATATCGTTTCTGGTGTGTAACCTTGTGCCAGAAAACAGGTGGATGCTAATTTTCCCTTTCATAAATATTCCTCCACCCTGCAGGTTTCCGCAGAACTCATTTGCCATAATTATAAAAGATACCCCAATTTCATGTAGAAATCCAACTCCACATATGCTGCACATAAATAGTGCTAAAAACTTTGAAGCGCAAAAAACGGCTTCAAAACCTTTAGAAGCTTGCTTCCTTGAAAATATTACCGCAGTGTCAAAATGAAAGGCATGCTGTAGAAATGCAATGCAGATTTGTGAGCACAGTAAAATGAAATTTTATTCTTCGTGGTTCTTGTGGCTGGTCACACGCATCCTGTATGTGACCGTCAACTGCGCTGCAGTACACAAGTGGTAGCTTCGCTGCAATACGCAAGGGTTAGCTTTGGCGCAGTACCTGAGAGGCTAGCTTCGCTGCTGTACTGCAGCACCCGATTGCTGGCTTTGCCGCAGTAGACGTATGCTAGCTTCGTCGCTGTGCAGAACTGCAAACTTTGCCACAGTACGCAAGTGTTAGCTTCGCCGCAGTGCCCGAGTGCTATCTTTGCCACCATACAGGAGCGCTAGCTTCGCCATTGTGCACAAATGCTAGCTTCGTTTCAGTACAAGAGCGTTATGCAGCAAAGCGTGCTACCTGCGGGTATGGGCCACTAAGTTGTGAAGAGACAGAGCATCTTTTGCCCCTTAATTACAAACTTGAAATAGCGAAAGCTTAACGCCAATCGAATCAATGCAAAAATTTGAATATTTACAGACCCCCGGTTGTTCGCACTTCTTGTAGCTGGCCGTATGCATCTGAGTTTCCACTCGTGGAAATAGCTGGGTGAACCACGCTTATCACATCAATCTCGCATTAGCAGGACCTCCGACCAGTTTTCGATTACTTTCGGTGGTGCACTGTTCTTCTGAGGCGCACTGACAAATGTCGTGGCAGCGTCGATCTCGCAACCACGAACGCTTTGAAAAGTGTCGGCGCTAGGCCCACACCCGACGTCAGAGTTGCCCACTGCTGTCGTTTTGTGAAGCATCCTGTGCCGCCTTCGACGGTATTTGCGTCCAGTTGTAGCGTTCGGGGCGTTGACATCGCACTTTTCTGGGCTTGTGAGTATGCGGGAAATGTGGGCAGAAGAGCGCAGGAAAATACAGACGGGGCAGTGGTGGTGCCCAGACACGATTTGCAATGCGTGAAAGGAAACAACCGCAATTGGAAATATTCGCTCCCTTAAAATAAACAACTGCCCTTTTCTCGTTTCTGGTGACCCCATGCAGCAACCAACCACGCAATGCACGTTGCGAGACTCCCCATTCAGTGATGCTACCGGCCTACGTCCTTTTGGACCAGCTTTTGGAGCTGGCAAAACTGCTTTTCGTAGCAGCAAAACTGCCCTTTGAAGCAGGTGCTGACAACAGTGTGATGTGCTGCGCGCTGTTCAAGTACTGTATAACAGAAATGTAAAACTCCTGACACAGCTCTCTTTTCTTCTGGCCTGCAACTATGCATGAGCTCGCCAATGACGAAATGCAAGAGCTGAGTCTCATACACTGGGGGCACAGTTGCAAAATTAAACTGCTAAAAGCCACAAAAAAAAAAAAAAAAATAGACATCGCACGAGTGTGCCTTCCCTCTCTTTTTATTACATAAAGCTATGTCTTAAACGGCTGCCTCAAGTTGTGATTTGCACCCAGCTAGAAGGGAAATACCACTACTGAAATTCACCAATGCCTTTGGCTTTAAACAATCAGTTCAGCACCTATGAGCATGTTCTGCACAGTCTCCGCTTCCTTTTGGAAAGCTCTATCCTTGTAGCTCATTAATCAGAATTTAAGGGTAACAGAAAGAACTTCGGAATTATCAGTACCAAGAGAATAAATGTCTGCCATATCGATGCACTTTGATTTTATGAATGAAGAAGTG
Organism: Hyalomma asiaticum; assembly: GCA_013339685.2. NCBI lineage: Eukaryota > Metazoa > Arthropoda > Arachnida > Ixodida > Ixodidae > Hyalomma > Hyalomma asiaticum. The sequence continues at coordinate 67,855,750 of CM023491.1, forward strand.
GATCCTGTTCTTAATTCGCATAACACCAGTATAAAAGAAGCGTTTCTCGTAATTTTGTGACTACCTTATTGTAGCGAACACGGTGCAAGAACCCCGCGCCTTAGTTCAACAGGAAAGTGGCAATCAGCACCTCCCCCCGTTTTCTGCTACCACCGCCACCATTAAAATAATCACGCGCTAGCAACGATCTTTTCTCTTTTTTTTCAGCAATAAATTGAGCAACAACAAACTGTGCATCCATCACCACTGTGGCCGGTGCGTTCGATGCCAGCATGCGGAACACGGCAAAATCACTCTATATTAAGAACACCTTCGGCCATGTAACTTCATAACATCGCACCGAGTCACTACAAAACTACACCACTTCTATTGCGGAAGGAATTGTGATCGCCAGCGACACATTCGTCGCATACAGCTCTGAAGGCACGTGCACGGAGACAAATAAATCAAAACTATACAGAGTGCCAAATCTGCAACGCACATGACGGCGTTTCGCATACGTGACAGTAGCCACTGGCGATGCGATCATACATGGGCCCGTGCATTTCTGAGCACAAAACTACTGCACTCTGCATTCTCTGGGGATGGACCCCGCTTACACCACAGCCGGCAGCGACGTGATAGCGGATGGTGCCCACGCAGTTTTGAAGGCACGCGTGGTTTAGGCGAGCTATCAAAGGGGAAACCACTGCTTGCCGAAAGAGAAATGTACCAATCATGGATTTCGGGAGGCATACAGCCATTGTGCAAAAAAGTGGCCGCTATCGACGCTATCCCGGACAAGAATTCCTGCAGTTCACAAGCGTGGAGTAAGCACGCACTAAACTAGTTTGCAACAGCCACAGCAGATGTACCACATGCAGTCATAGTCAGCAACCCTGTTTTTAAACAAGAAAAAAATTGAGCAAAGCGTCTAGCGTAACGTGATGTGACACACTGTAGTAAGCCCGGTTTACGCTGCTGCTGATGGCTGATCCGTAATGCGCTGCCTCGTTTTAGCTGCACACTTGCTTCATTTTCACTCTGTCGTGTCACACATTTGCAGAGATTCGGACTAAGCGCATTTCAAGGATCGTCCGAAATAACTGGGGTCCAGCCGGGTATAACCGAACTATGGAGCACTGTGTGCCATTAAATAATGGATTGATGGGGCTAGAGAATAAGGCAAAATTATTCGAATTAACGAGAGTCCAAATGAGCTTTTACTGTGTATATCATATGGAACTTAGTACGTGATGTCACTGTTGATGGAGGGACGTCGAGTTGCTGTAGTTTCGTTTCTGAAAGTCAGTGCATTCCTTCGAGTGCAACATTGGTTCAGGTTCCCCAAATTCTAGGGAAATGTAGCAGGATGTTCGGCACAATTGGCGCCCATTGAAATTGACCTGAGCACCTGCTTTCCAGGGTGCTTTGGAGCAGTTTGGAGCAATTTTCATGCTTTTGGAGCAGAGCATGAAAACAGAATTGTACCAACTGTGTAATAATATGCACAGCTGTCTCGCCCCATTTACGGCATGCCTGCGCACTTCAATGTCTCCAGAAAAACGTGAGTAGAACTGTCGCTTATTTGCAACTGTCGAGGATTCCTATGTCAACGTGCAATGGGTTGATATGACCAGAGTACCCAACTCATCTCCCGCCCCCCGATTCACGAGAATGCGGCTTATGCATTCCACAGCTTCGCAACGGCACGCTTCACCTCCGTGTTATACCGACGACAGAGGGATCGACCACACTTCTTTTCGCATTTATCTTGAGAAGCAATGAAAGGAACCTGTTTTAATGTAAAACGCAAGGATTAAAATTTGGTTTCAGGGCCCCCTTAATTACTGTCACATTTTTTTTTTGGTCCTACACATTTTACAGAGCGTGGCACCATGAGCAAAGCACTTCTGTAAGTCTGCTTTTCTGCACTGATAAGATGTTGGACACATTTTCTCAAACGCATGGTATATGGAGGCAGCATGCCAATAAAGGGGGCTTTTATTTTTTGGAGTTTCACCGAGCAGGAGTGGCTTTTTGTGCAATGAATTCAACTTGTGCAAAAGCTAGATCCATGCAATACAAACTGATTGCAGAAACGATGGGAAGCAGAAAGACAAGCCAAGCACTCGGCACCATGCCTGTGCCAATTTTCTAGCTACTGAATGCACCACAAGCATCTGAACCGCATGTGACAAACAGAAAAGAAGTTAGTGCCACTCACCTGCATATATTAATTTTTGGCATTGTGCAGGGTAGTCCTTGCCCTTCTTCTCTTCTATTCGTTCTTTAAATATTTTCACCTGCAAAATGGTGGAAAGGAAGTTTATGTTGCTTACACACAGTTCGCACACGTTTCCAAAATTCCAGAGTCTTCCTTCTGAGCTTTCTGCATATCCTCCACAGAGCTCGCTAAATCGACAACAAATTGCCTTCATCTCCACACCTTACATTTTCTCCACGATTTTGCAGCTTTCTCGAGATTCCCTGGTACTGCTTCTTTACCGATTCCAAACATGCATCATAAAACTGCATTGCTCCTGGCATAGCTATTCTTGCTTCTTTTTATGATAATGCTGAAAATGCTACGTTCCCAGTCCACTGCACCACATGTCGTTTGACAAACCTTTCGTTGGGTACCAAGGGATTCAATTTGAGGCAAAGCTCAAGTAATAATAAGTTTAACTGCACTGTTGTCATGAGAAAGTGTGATGATGCAACTTTTCTTTCGTATCTTGATAGACAGTCTAGGCTAATTGTGGCCAGTAGCCAATGGTTTGTGGCCAACAGTAAGTCGGCAAGAAGACAAAAAAAAAAAAAAAAAAAAAGGACAGATTTTTGTATTTTTCTTCTCAGGGCCACAGTAACATCACGTACATCCCCTATTACCGATTATCAGTAAAGTGTTGGCAATCATACCAGTACTGGTAATAACAGTTCGTGTGCGATTAGCCAGTTGTCCTTTTCCAAAATTAGCATGCTTCACCACATAACATGTTCATGAAGAGGCAAAAAGCTTTGCATGCACTGCAGTGCGACGTGTTTTCAACAGCCCCTTGTCACAATAACAGGAACTGTAGACAACAAAAGACACATTATTACATAAATGCGGTGGCCTCCCAACATGAAAGCAGCGATGGAAAAGCGGCCAACTTGCACCGGGGGCAAAGTGCTGTGCGCTCGGTGCTGTCATCTTTGTTTGCACACTGTCATGCTTGCATGTGACATCCCATACCAATGCTTGCAGAAATGCTTCTTCTGGATTCGACCAATGGTGCTCCAAGATTATATATATGCTGACAGATGGCATCCCAATTATTTTAAAAAAAGCACTGTGCAAGGCAGTAATGGACAACAATGTTCCCGATTAGTAAGGGGGACTAGTAAATTAAGTGGAGTCCAGCTTCTGTCTAGTGTGTTCATCTGTTCTTGTGCTCACAGTGATGTCAGTGGTCTACAGGCTTGTGGTGAATACTATAAATTAGCAGTAATTATTCCTTATCATTGCAAAAAAGCATGACGGGACAGACGGTAAGTGCATGGCAAAGGACCCCAGGTCTGTGTCCTCTCTTCCCTTGCACGGAGGAAGAAGCAGAAAAGGGCTGGCATTTCTTGATATCAACGACGGTGTAACTAAGAGGATCTGTAAGACATACTAGATGCATGAGGAATAGAAGATGGACATATATAAATGTAAGAAACTCCTCATAAAATGTGAAAAACGGGTCTGTAAGCCTCATGTGCTGCTGTGTTCTGAGTCCCGCGTGCAGCGCCACTGCAGAGACTGGTGCAGCCCCCTGGAACCGTTCGCTTCCCTTCTCACGGCCGGCCAAGCTTTAAATTGAGCGGTGTGACCGAGCACTGGTGGCGGGAAAATTCGACTTCTATGCACTTTTGTGTACGTGGATTCTATATAACAGCTTCATGTGGCTGCTGAACGTGGAATTTTATCGGTTTGCCTGGTGGCAACAACGCTGGTTCGTCGTGCATGGTGAAGCTGCCACTCATTCCAAAATATCTTTTTTACAGCATCGCACAGTGACTCCTTCACTTGCTTGGCAGTGACAGCATGAGGTACCCCAGACTGCGCAGCTCTCTTAAAAAATGTGCGATATGCGCACGAATGTGCAGTCTTTCGGACTCGCTGGTCTCATTACCGGCTGTCATGAACCACCAAACCGAAAAACTCATTTTCACATATTCAAAAAGATGGTCTCACACAATCCAAAGAACTCATGCTCAATTGGGAATGTTGCCACCCGGTATGTTATCACTCGGGCTCTTCTGACCAGCACTATTACGTACGTCGCCGACTTCTTGTTGCACGACGTTATACTACACCACGGTGCCCCTCGCCAACTGCTCACAGATCGTGGCCGCGCATTTTTGTCGCGAGTAATCGACGATCTCTTGCGATCCTCCTCCACGCAGCACAAGTTGACCACCTCCTACCATCCCCAGACAAATGGCCTCACCGAGCGCCTCAATCGTAGCCTCACGGACATGCTTTCAATGTACGTTTCCTCTGACCACCGTGACTGGGACCTGGAACTACCCTACGTCACTTTCGCCTACAATTCATCACGCCATGACACCGCCGGTTACTCTCCGTTTTATATGCTTTTTGGCCGCGAACCGACCTTACCACTGGACACCCTACTTCCGGATGTTACAGCGCTGCCTAGCGAATATGCACGTGATGCCATCGCTCGTGCCGACCACGCGCGTCAAGTCACTTGCTCGCGGCTGTCCGCCTCGCAAGCAAGCCAGAATCGCCTTTATGACAGCCGCCATCGCGACGTTGCCTTCTCACCCGGTTCCTTAGTCCTACTATGGTGTCCTTATCGACGTGTTAGCTTGTCAGAAAAGCTGTTATCGAGATACACGGGTCCTTACTGTATCGTCCACCAAGTAACGGACGTCACCTATGAGGTTGTTCCCGTCTCCCCGACTCTGTCTCCTCCCAGCGACATAGTTCACGCGAACAGACTCGAGCCTTACTACCCCCCGTCTGACGACCGAGTTTAAAAGTGCGCCGAGACGGCGCTTCTACGACCGGGGATAATGCTACGAAGCGTCCTTGGGTATGGCACATACCATCTATGGGGAAGACGACGAAGATGGGACTGGCTGATGAGCGGACTGTCCACCATTTTGGTTGCTGCTAAAGCCTTCCTGTAAATACATTTGTAAATAGCCATCCTCTGCGTCTTTCTCGCAGCAATATTTTGCTTTGTGTCTATGCACCATGTAGCATGTGTTGATTGCTTATTGTGTCAATCTCACGGAAGGTACAATGAGAGTCGTGGGCTGTTCACGTACGGGGCCAGTGCCTTGGAAGGTGCAATAAGTTTCATCACTTTTCTGCAGTGGATAACGAGTTGGGGAGAAATGTACCACAAGTCTATGCACTCGCAGCAGCATCCATTTTCATACGATTCATCACGCCAGCCTGCTCGATTGTACAGGACTAGAAAAGTGCATATAGGACTAGAAAGGTTGCTTCTACTGAAAAGGAAATATGTCGCCTGCAGGCTCTTGAACAAAAAGTAGCGGGTTGCGAACAATCCTTTAATAACACAAACGTCTTGAGCTGTCGGCTAAAGTTGACGATTTGGAAAATCGATGCAACAACCTCGTAATTTATGGCATCGGTCAAGATCCACGCGAGGATTGGAAATCACTGGAAAACAAAATTAAAGAAGATGTGTTTGAGAAGTTGTTAGGCATACAAGTGAAATCGCTCGAACGAATTCATCTGGTGGCGAAATACCAAAAAGAACGCCCCCGTCCAGTTAACCTTCGATTGTATGACTTTGGAGAAAAAAACAAAAATTTTGTCTTGCTGCAGCAAACTAAAAGGAACAGAAATAGCTATTTCAGAGGATTTCTCAAAAAAAGTGCGCGACACAAGAGGAGGGAAACTTTGGCATTCCGCAGAACAAGGCTTGAAAGTGTTGTTAAATTATGACAAGATAAAATTAGGTGCGAAACTGTTTGCCTGGGATGCGCTTCAGAATTGAAGGGTGAAAATAACAAAACCAGCTGCGCCTGTGCAGAAGCGGCCGTGAAGCAAAGCCAAACAACGACAGCCTTCTGCCTAAATCTTGAGAGTTGTGTCACTTAACGCCCGTAGTGTCTTAAACAAGCTAACTCTACTCGAAAGCCTAATACTAAATCACAATCCACACATTTTAGTTACTACGGAAACATGGTTTCATAAAGACGTACTCGATTCTGAGATTGTTCCCTCTTCATACAAACTATTCTGCAAAGATAGAACAACGCGGGATGGCGGGGTCACTATAGCTATTAAAAAAGAATCTCGAGTCTTCCCGTCTAGAAGACATCAGCGACCACGAAAGTGTGTGGTGCAGGGTCAATTACCACGGGAAAAACATATTTCTTGGCGCAGTGTACCGGCCACCTACCTCTCCCTTTGTAGAAATTATGCACGATTAGATTGCGCAGCATACAAACTCACGTTCGAAGATAATTCTTTGTGGAGATTTTAATTGACCAGGAATGGCCAGATTTGTGCCATGCCCACCGAGAAATAGCAAGTGCAGAAGCACTGTTAGTAACGGCATTCAGTTTCTCATTGTCCCAATTAGTATCTTGTGCCACACATGTTGTAAATTCCTGTTCGTCAATACTTGACCTTGTGTTCGTTAGCAGTTCACTCGAGCGTTATGCTATCAGTGTTGAAGATGGAATTTGCAATCCCAAGATTATTATCCTTTCATGTCCTATAACAATATCTCAGACAACAAAAACAACTCAAACCACCTATTTCAGAGACTATGCGCATGCAGACGACGATGCTATTTTAGCCCATTTAGAATCATCCTTTCCCAGTTTCAAAAAAAATTAACAACGTAAGTGAAATGTGGTCATGCTTTAAAGATATTGTGAGCTATTGTGAAACCAGTTACGTTCCTTTGAAAAGGAAACGCGTTGATCGAAAGTATCCGTGGGTGACGTGGGATATTATGCACTTACAACAGTGCAAGTGCGGAATATCTAGCCAACTACACAGCCTTATCGTCCCGTTAAACAACAAAATTTCTACCGCTAAAACTCACTTCTTTTCGGAAACACTACCGTTCTTCATGCAATCACAGCTAAAAAAGTTCTGGCGATATTTGTCAAATCAGCATTCCGAAATCTCCCAGCTCACATCGTGCCACAAGATCGTCACTCAGGTGGACCAAATAGCCGATAAAATGAACGTTTTTTTTCACTCCGTCCTTACGCATGATGTCTTCCAGAGGAACACTGCCGTCATATTCCTTAATAGACCATATGCCAGAATTAAATATAAATCTAGAAGGTGTCCACTGATTATTACGAAAACTTGACGTCAAGAAGTCCGCAGGCCCATATAACATTTCAAACATTTTTCTTAAAAAATATTCTGACTGGGTGAGTCAGTATTTGTACAAAATATACATTAGCTCCATATCTACATACACAATCCCTGATGATTGGTGCACGGCTAAGGTCATCCCCATACATAAATCAGGGTCTAAAAGCGAAGCTAGCCATTACCGCCTGGTATCTTTAACAAGCATGAGCTGCAAAATATTAGAGAACATAATTTTTAAAAGCATTATAACACACCTAGAGACTAACAACCTACTCTACTCTCGGCAACACAGATTTAGATCTGCCTTGTCAACAGTCACACAGCTAGCCGAGATCACCGACGATATCGCAAATATACTCAACACGACAGGACAAATAGATGCCGTTTTCTGGACTTTCCAAAAGTGTTTGATGTCGTTCCCCACCACAATCTCATTACAAAAATGCAAGCAATCGGTATTGAAGATAACGTTATTAAATGGGTGATCAAGCAGCCTAGACTTTCTGTCAGGCGTGCCACAAGGATCCGTCTTAGTGCCAAGTTTATTTCTTATCTAAATTAATGACATTTCTTTTTGCGTCGACCCACCCATTCAAATAAGGCTTTTCGCCGATGACTGCGTCGTGTACACGACGGCAACTCAAATTGAGGACCAGGTTACACTTAAGCAAGGGTTCGTACAGGTTTTGAAGGAAAAAAATTCAAGGTTTTTCAAGGACTTTCAATGCCCTATTGGAGGATTTTCAAGGCCCTTTCCTAAAAGTTCATTTTTTCATTTCATGTTGAAGTATCCAGCAATACTCATGAGACGTCTCACATATTTACTGCACTATACATAAATAAAAAGTATTACAATGCAAACTTGCTTGTATTGTACACAAAAATAGTTTACCAATCACAACACAAGTTTGCTCGCCTCACACATAATAGAAAACAGTTGTATTGTCCAAAGTTGCTTCTAGTTCACAAAGCACAAAATATATCAGAAAGCAGCTCTTAATTCGCAACTCCAGAAAAAATGATTCATCTGGCAACATTGCTGAGAAAAACAAATATGGCTTCTATATCCAGGGCCATGCTTCCCCTTAGCTCTGTGCTAAAGTTTCTTGGTTGCGGGTTCGAATCGCGATGCTTCGTCGAATGCAAAATGGTTCTTGCTGGTGAACATCTGATATTAATTGGTCTAAAAGATTTGAGCGGCGAAACAGCGGAAATAATTGCGCTGTGTGCTCGAACATCAAACTTGTTCGGGGACCCGCATCAGATTTTCTTAGGGATAAAGAGCCTTTCCAGTGAGCCTGAAGTTGAAGAAGCCAGGTAGCAGGCCTCTCCGAAAGATGCAAGCACTTGTGTGCAGCATTGCTCCATTGAGTACAAATGCGCCACTTATAAATGTGTTAAAAGAGTGCACTTCTGTGTGCGGTGCTGGAAGGCGCGGTGAACAGGTCGAGGGCTGAAAAGTTGAAACGAGCGCAATAAATTCTGAATTGGTCACCAAATGAACATGAAATTCAAACGCGCTACGTGAAACTGTCACACATTACCTCCATAACCACCAAACAAATTACGAGGCGCAGCGCGCGCATGGGACGAAGGCGGCGAACAAAGGCAAGCGCACGCTTTACATCTACTTACTACAATGCAGGCGGACAAAAGTACGTGTTACCGTGGTTCAAGTTGAGCATAGGCATGCTCAGAAAACGTTACCAGATATACACGTATAAATGATGTCGCTATTTTGTTCACGCGCTTGCCTAAACTAAACTACACTCTGGCTCTTCGAAAAGCGCACATGATAATAAACGTGCACGCACACAATCTGTGTACTCACTGGGGAGGAAGAAATTGTCGCGAGTGAAGTGCCTGGACCAAACTAGCATAGTTACCGTCACCTTCTTGCTGATGCGCAAGTTCCTAACCCATGTTGCCCTGCGCGAAGCGTCGTCTGCTTCTTTGGGGAACCGATGAAACGAAGTGTTGCTGTCTTTGCATCGCAATGACACGCACTTGAGCACGCTACAAAAGTCTTTTATGAGGGTTGTTTCTTTTTCGGGCTTCTCCGAGGCGGCATGGCGTCGATTAAGGAACTACAGAGCTGTTTTACAGCCCGCGGCAATGCCATACCATGCCGCGTTTCAAGGTCGACCTTGGATCGGCTGGTTCCAGGAGCGTCCGGTAGGCGGCGAGCATTTAGATGGAATCGCGAACAGCATTTGCATTTTTCATATGACTTTTCAAAGCTGATTCGCCCATGCCAGTCACATCAACAACTTTGCCGCAAAGCTTGCACTTAGCCTGATGCGGACTCGTTGTGTCAGCTGCAATCCACTGCTTGCAGTCGTTGTGGTATAGCCACGGAGGCTGGAACCTGCTTTTTCTGGGCATTGTTGATCAGCACATCACTTCACAGAAGACGCGATTATTTAGAAAAGTGTTGACACCAAGCAGGCACGACTATGGTAAAGCCAGCGCAAGGACGTGACCACGTGACTTGGCATGTGCTCGCACTATGCGACGAGTGTTGCCAGCCGCCTAATGAGAATCGGCTATACGGGTATAAAAACAGAGAATTTTGTTCGCTACAGTTCAGGACTCTGTTTAAAAAAGACAATTTCAGCAACAAAAGCCATTTTGACGCTGGTAAATACAAATTAAAATTTAATATTTATGAAATTCAAGGTTTTTAAAAAGGGCCTTGAAAACAGACTTTCGAAATTCAAGGGTATTCAAGGTTTTCAAGGACCCTGTAAATTACGCACTTCAAAAAATTCAGGCACGGTGCTCTCACTGGGGAATGACACTAAACGCAAGAAATACTGTAGCCATAAATTTTACAAATAAGAAAAAGCCTCTTAACTTTCCAAATAAATTAGGAAATTCAGAAATCACCAAAAGTAATCAGGTAAAATACTTAGGAGTTATATTAACATCCAGCCTAAGCTGAGAACTGCAGATAGCGGCTATTTGTTCGAAAGCGCAAAGAAAGCTGTCGTTTCTTAAGGGAAAACTACAGAAAGTTCCACCTGAGGTTAAGCTCACCGTGTATAATACGCTGATTAGACCCGTACTAGAATATGCTGACATCCATTTGGAGTCCCCATCACAAATTTCTGATCAACAAAATTGAGTGAGTCCAAAATTTAGCAGTCCGATTTGTGTTATTCCAGGCACACCAGTGTTACCGCTCTATGTAAAAAAAGCCGAATTGTGTTGTCTTGATCAATGTAGAATAATTTCCAAATTGAAATTTTTGTATAATTTGTATCATGAGCATTATAAAATATCCAGAAATGAATACTTCCTTGAACCCTTCAGACACTCCCCAAGAACTGACTACAAGACAATACGGCTGCCTAAAAGTCGCAACAACATTGATCAGAACTCTGTTTTTCCATCATCAATAGCCTACTGGAATAGTCTACCATCATCTGCGGTGAACTGTTAAAGTTGAAGTTTATTATTAGCAGAGTAGCGATACATAAAATGAAGGAGGACCCACGATGAATGACGCATAAAAAAAATGCAAAGGCAAATGGCAAGACAACACTATTATACAACAACTAGCAAAACAACGAAGCGATAAAACATAGTAATAAATACAACTAAAACAATACAATCGCTATATAACATTTCAAAAAGAATATAGAATGATTTATGACGATAGAAGGTATCATTTCAAAGTTTTTTTGAACGTGTACAGGTTACCTTGAGATTTAATATTGGGTGGAGTTCCATAATGAAATGGCTGTGAATGACAATGATTTTATGCCGTAATTAGTACGAACTCGGGGTAGTAATAAACTTCCTTCTAATGCGAAGCGAGTGTGGTTAGTGTTTTTTAGTAAGTCACAGTTGATGAGATCAAAAGGTAGCCGACGGTTAATTATATTAAAAAAGAAACAAGCACAATGAAATTCGAATAACTTATTAATACATAGAATACTATGTTGTCTAAGCAATGAAATAGCGTTAGAACGACGAGGGCTGAAAGTGATAATGCTTGGTTGTGGATGTGTTGCACAGATGAGATGTACGATGTGTCCGCAGTTATGCCATAGTTAAAGTGACTATGAACAAATGAGAAGTAGAGAGAAAATAATGCATTAGTGGAGAAATATGGCCTAGCTTTGATTAGTGCCCGAATACCAAAAGCAGTCTTTTTCTTAATGTCTGACAAATGTAGACCAAAATCGAGAGTTGTGTCTAAACGTACTCCAAGGAAAGAAACAGAATCACAAGCATAGATAGTATTAGGACCCATTGTTAGAGTAGCCGAAGGAATATGTTTTTGAGAAGATCTGAAAATCATAAACTAAGTTTTAGAAGGGTTTATAGTTAGGTCATTGTTGTCACACCATAAAACTACATTGTTGAGTAAAGAGTTTAGTTTTGATATTAAAGATGGAACTGTTTTGGCCTTACATGATACTGTGGTGTCGTCAGCATACAACACGCAATGTGCAGAACATATGACATCAGGAAGATCATTTATATAAACAACAAATACGATGGGACCAAGAATGGACCCTTGCGGAACACCTTGATTAGTACCTGTCTAACCGACCACGTTTTGTCGGTTAGACAGGTAACTCTTCAGAAAGTTTAAAGGTGGTCCGGTAATACCATGAGAATCTAGCTTATTGAAAAGAATGGAGAGATTGAGCGTGTCGAAGGTTTTGGTTGAATCCAAAAATACTGACGCCGAGAAGTTACCACTATCAATGGAATGTTTGATGAAGTCAGTCAAAGAAAGCAGAGCATGGTTAGTGGAGCTTCCATGACGAAAACCAAACTGGGAAGGCTTTATAATATTAAATTTCGAAAGGTACGCATTAAGACGCTTTACAAACAGATGCTCAATCAGTTTACTTAACGATGGAAGAATAGATATTGGGAGCGAGGACATACCGTGGAGCCGCCACGCGGGAGAACCGCTGTGGCGCGCAAAGTTGGATTGCTCCGCCAGCACTGCCTTGCTCAGCACGGAGCTGCTTTGCGCGTCGCCTTTTTATTGTTGTTGTCATTTATTTCAGCTAGACGATATCTGTAAAATACTGTTGTGGCTACGTTATTGATTGTACCACAAGATAATTAACTCTTCCTGAAAAAGAATAGCTCCATTACAAAGCTTTAGACAACTCGTCGACTGCTGTATGGTCAAGGATACCGCGCGTGTGGAGTGCGCTGGTTTCTTTTAGGTGAGATAGCATTTTGATGAATGAAAATGAATGAGAAGTAAGCATCAAGATGGTTTTAGCGCGTGGCAGCGGTAAATATATTTACTATGTGTATACACATAGTTTCTGGCTGCAAGAAAGGCGTGCGACGTGTTTCTCATGCAATTCCTTCATTTTGTTTGCATCAACGAAGGGACCGCCGTTGACTCGAAGAAATGGAATTAGCAAATTTGTATTCATGCTATGGAGCGCGATGCGAGTGGTTCCTTCATTTTACGGAAAGCAAAGCATAGAGCTGCATTCAATCGCGACCTTTCTCACATAATTTAAGGTGTACACACGACACATGGGCGCCTCATTAAAGCTTATTTTCGAACAGGGGCTTCACCTTAAGACGTTCTGGCTTGATCACATTTTGAGTTCTCGCCAGTACGACCCCAAGGACACTAGCCTGGGGTACATTTGTCTGTTGCTTCCCTTTTCTGTTGCTTAATTATTTTTCCCGCGTATTCAAGACGGTCATCACACGGCGATTTTAGATCGCGATCGAGCCCCAGTTCATGACTGCATTTTTCGACGAATGACTCCCGTCCGTATTTTGCACAAAGGCGATCGAAAATACAGCGTAAGACTCGGACGTATTAGTTTACGGATTTGAATGCACTAGTACCGCTGCAAGGTGTAACTTGTTGTGTTCTAAATACTTCAGTGAAACTATCAGTGTCCAGCATCTACGCCTTCACCGATAAGCCGTATGACACCCCGCAGCTGCTGATAGAAGGAGAATCTGTGTTTGAAGCCTGCCACGTCGTCGTCTGCAGTATAAAAGGGGGAGAAGTGATACTGGCTAGGCTCATTTTGCAGACGTCGTCTGTTAAAAAATGCCACGCTTCCGATAACTCCGAGCGCACTTTTCAGCTTTTGTGGTCTCTAGGCGGTCCGCGAACGTGAAATAAACACGAAGCAACGATGTTTCTAGATAAAAACGCTGGCGAATGGCTGTTGAAAGTGTGTGAACCGTCCGCTTCGGCAAAGGCGCGAGGTGGGGTCACGTGATGCACGTCAGAACGACCGCAGCGCCAGCACCTCCAGTGGTGGCCCTCGCGCCCAATAGGCCTATAATTTTTAATAGCATGTTTATCACCTTTCTTAAAAATTGGTATGACCTTACGTTTTAATGAGTCAGGAAAAGAACCTTTAGAAAAAATGAGATCGATTATAGGTCAATGGCTGAGAAGTGAAATGAGCAACCCTCTTTAAATGATGTGCACAGATGTTATCCAGGCCAGGAGAAGTGTCTAAGATTACGAATAGCTGATACTATTTCGTCAGAGGAAAGAGCAAAAATGAGTGAGGTAAGCGCGGCAAACTAGGTGAAGAAACATTGTTTGAACAGCTGGATGACAAACAGAAATACTCAGAAAACGCATTAGCAATGTCGTCAGAGTTACAATAAGTAGCGTTATGGTGAGTAATTTTTGTTATGGGTGAGTTATTATCAGGCGAATTTAAGAACTCATTGAACAGTTTCCACTGTCTTTTGGGATTATTTTTATTCTTTATAAATTCTTTATTATAACAGCGCTTCTTGGCAAGCTTTAACGAAGAGTTAAGAGTATTACAACAACTTTTATAGGAAAGTGCCAAGGCATTATTAAAGGGCTGTCTCTTCACTTTCCTATAATGGTCATCCTTTTTTTCTGAGGCTCGTTAATAAGGCGGATGTCATCCAGGGGTTTTGAGGCATTTGATATAAGCAGTGGTATGAGTGCTAGAAGAAACAGCTTCTAAGAATAAAGGGGAAAATGTATCAACCGCCGATTGTGGATCAGTTTGTGAGGTAACTTTAGACCAGTCACAATTTGAAATAGCAGAAATGAAACTTTTTCGTTCAAAGCGCGTTGCAGTGAAAGCTGTGTTGATTCGAGCTGCAGGGCTATCAAATGTGATGAATATGGGATAATGTTGACATCTACTACTCCAGACACTAGAGGACTAAAGTTAGAAAAAGCACGATCTAAAAGAGTGTTAGTGCCACGTGTGTTGGATCTAGTGTGCGAGTCAATGAGGCACGTTAACCCGTACCCCAGAAGGCAATCATTATAGGCAATGGTACTATTCGAATGAGAGTCTAATAAGTTAATGTTGATATCACCTATCAACAATATGTTTTTGTTCTCTAGTGATAAATTGTTCAGGATGGTCTCAAGAGCCGACAAGAACTGAGTAACGGTGGAATCATTTCCTCAAGAAATCTGCGATATTTTTTCTTCTAAATAGTGTTACATTTTTGTACTGTGCTCACATATTATCTGAAAATTGTACCTTTGAAACTGTTGTTTACATGTCATCCAACATTGAACTGTTTCTTTGGAATGTATTCGTCACTTTCAACACAACTGTAACCATTTATGTACTACCACTCCTGCTTGGACCGAGAAGGTCTGTAGTATATTGAAATAAAAAAAAGAAAGAAAATCATTATAAACAGTAATGGTATTGTACTGCAATGCGATGGGCCACTGCACGTATGCAGTGTGCTGACTTGACGTGTCAACAGTTGTTGATACTTTGGAAGACGACCGTGCACCCCTCAACAAGCAGGCGCTAAACAAAACAGGCAGATTCCGCCTCTTTTTTGGCAATTCACCCGAGGACATTGGCCACTCCCATCCGAATCCCAGCCAGTCCATAGTTGTCAACCTCTCCAGCACTGCCACCGCTGGAGAGGTCACAGATTCCATGTTATATCAGAAACATTGAGCTGGTGCCACAAAAATGCCAATGGCAAGGTCATTCAACGATGTATTAAGCCTGTTTTTCTGAACTTGACAGCGACGATTTGAGCACTGGAGTATCACTGTTTTGCTTTTGATGACCCGCTGGCTCGGGTAGGCAGCATTGAAGGTGATGACGTCAAAAACACAGGGTGGCCCGCGTGGGAACCCGCGAAATCATTTTAAAATTCATTTACAGGAAAACTAAGTGACTTGCAACCTCCTGACTTGGAACATATTTTTACACTACCGAGGAGAATGTATAGTGAAAATGTAATGAGATCAGTGGACAGTGAAAATCGCCGGAGTTGCCCTTTAAGGAAACAGAGGGGTCTGTGAGAAATAGGCAAGGAAATAAAGTCAGCACAGCAAACACACAGAACATTCAAGCCGGAAATTGGGAAAGAAAGTATCTATGACCGTGCCTAGGGGAAGTTCGAAGCCCCCAGGAGGAGAGGGATAACAGAGGAAGCCAGGTGGCAAGTGAGGACACGTGTTCAAAGGTCTTCACCCTGCAGTGCACAGCTACGAGCTGTCGAAGCTTTGGGGTTTAGGGATGGTGGAGCAGACCTTAAAGGGACCCTGAAACGGTTTTGACGATTTTGTGCAAACATGGTGATCCGGTAGAGCGGGTTTTAGCGCTGTGCGTAAAGTGTGTAATTTACAATAAGGTTTTGAACATGCGTATCGCAAAAGGTCGCAGCGGCTCGCCAAAAAGCGTTTTCAAACGCCCCCGTCATCGAGCGATCGAATGAGAGGTCGCTGATTGGCCCCGACCCAAGTGACGTGCGCGTAATTTTCAAAACCTAGCTGCGAACAACGTGCTTCTACAACGTACTCCTTCATTTCAGCCAACGGTATCATCGCGGCATCTGGCGGCGTCACACGAGTCGCCGGCGCTCTATTACAGAGGCTAGCACTGCCGAGGCGGGTGACCTCAGTGAGGATATCGGGGCGCTATGTCACTACGGGAGGCTCGGCAGAGCGGCTGACGCGGGAGGCGCTGTCGTCGCTAGCGCGCACTCCGCAGCACATCGAGCTGAGGAGGAACAGCAGTGGTAAGGAGGAAGGCGACAGAAATAAGCCCATAGCTGCCTTAGCGCATTGTGCTTCGCTTTATTTATGGTGTGAATGATTTCGCAATTGTGTTGCCTAATCAGTGACGCAATGTCAAAAAAATGTTTCAGGGACCCTTTAAACAGAGGATATCAAGATATGACCCTCCACTACGACTAAATACACTAGACATGGCTAGGTGGTGTCCAATCTAAAGGTTTTATCCATCCATCCATCACAAATTTTGAACTGATACCTGCAGCATTCCCACCCACATCGTTAGTGTCTGCTTAGCATGGCTGAACTGTTCCAAGGCTGTTGTTTTCCATCACTGTTTGCAAAAGAAACAGCATGGCATTACGTCACTGTTGTCAGCAATGGCATCAGCAAGTGCGCTAAAAATAAAAATGAACAAATGTTGGGCACATAAAAATAGCTTCTCTTTTCTTCAAGGAGGAAAGTGGTGCCGGTGGGTTCATTATGTGAGTGGGTTCACTATGTAAGTAAATGTGGTATTTTACACCCTGGTATACCTTTAGTGTCCCCTTAAATTGACTGCCTGCTCTTGTTCTGTGGGTACATATTTCTGCTTACAAGGATACCTTGGCATGAGAACCATTTTCAAAAGTATTTTTTGAAAACTGCCCGAGAAGGAACAAACACACATGACACCATAAGCGCATGAGAAGCAGTGCATAACTTGTCCCTTACTAATCATCAAGCAGCATTACTTTCAATGCCCATGAAAGAGATATATTAACGAGCGCTAGTAACTTGGAGTACTCCAGACAAAAGAGAAAAGAGTGAGAGACTGGGAGAAAGCATAGAATTCAATCGACAAAATGGTAAAAACAAGGGTGAAAATAACATGTTTCACTTTCAGGATGTTCAGGAAATGTTCTAGCGTGCAGTTGCGTATTGTTCCCTGAAGTTTACCAGCACAGTTAAGTTTGACTGCGTACCGTCTTCTGGGGAAGGCTCAATGAAGGAGAGCGCTGGTCCTGCGTTATCAGCGAATGGCAGCAGCATGACCACAACGACAAGGGGCCACGGACATTGGTGACCAGCGATTGAGCTGACCAAGAGACTTCGTGGCGAACGACATTGGAGGACGTCGACAGGCAACGCACAAGTGGCTTCCACGCAAAGAAATCGGGTAGGCCCTACACTATTTTCTGTGGGAGCACCATGTCGGTCACCATGCGGGCACAGATGCAGCACGTAGCAGGCCAGGGAACCGATGGATTGGCCGGTTTGGAGACAGGCATGGAGAATGTGCAGGCCTCGGAAGGGCGTAGGAGTGCGCAGGAGTCCGCTAGTTATGATGCTGCCGTTCGGCTGAAGGAAAAGGAGCTGGAGTTGGAAGCGCTCAAGTTGCAAATCCCGCTTCAAACATTAATGCTGCAAGATATGCATGCCAGTGAGAGTGGAGGGAGATCACACTTGGGTAAATACTCAAAAGACTTGCGGGCCGTACTCGCACCAATGCCCGAGTCGGACGAATCAGCCTGGTTCAAAAGCGCAGAAAACATGTGCAGGAATTATAATATCCCACCAGATGTGGCAGGAGTAGTCATTGTCCCTTTTCTCAATGAAAAAACTCGCACCCTCGTATCCAACAGATCGAATGACAGAATGCTGTCGTACAAAGAGATCCGGGAACTGGTACTGGCGGAATTGAAGCCGACTCCTGAAGAGTACAAACGCCACTTTTGTGCCATCAGGACGGGTAATAAGAGATGGGGTCAGTTTGTCACCAAATTGGACATAGCTTTGGACTACTATTTGCGTAGTCGGAATGTGAATATCCTAGAAGAGCTCCGTACCCTCTTGATCTCCGACCGCGCGAAACACATGATGTCGCACGAGCTGTGTGCATATGCGCTCCAACACGAGATGGGAGAATGGCTGAAGCAGAAACAAATAGCGGATCTTGCGGAAAAGTTCAAAGAAAGCAGATCAGTACACCGTGTGAGAGAGGTCGAAAGACACATAAAGGTCGAGCCAAGGCCACTTGCGGCAGCGTATGAAATTGGGGGGTAGAAGTAGCGCATATGAGCCCCGGCCTGCTCCAAAGTGTGATGGATGCGGGAGGTTTGGTCACGTACAGCGGTACTGTCCCCAGACTACACCTAAGACAGCAGCAGGCCTGTCAGGGCAGCACGACATCTCAGGAAACAGTTTGCGGGAAGGGTCGTGTGCATGTTCAATGAACAAGGAAGTAGAGTTGGCAGTTGAGGGCCGGAATGGAAAACAACTCCGGTCAGCACTGCATGTGGCACCAAGTCGGTTAAAGCTTGTCTGGATTCGGGAGCAGACATAACCACATTGAGGAAGAGCCACGGGAAGTAAAAGCGGACAGCAGTGGGGAAGTACGCTTGCGTGGAGCATTCGGACACACTGTGGTAGCGGGCCTCGTGTACGTGCCTCTGAGCATAGCCGCGGTTAACGGTGAAAAGCGCCCACAGTTGCCGACCCTATGTGCGATCTTGACAGGATCTTGACGCCCTAGTACCTCCCGATGTTTTTAAGGAGCTGGAACATGCGAAAGCTAAGGAAGATGCGGGGAGACTACCGCAAATAACGAGTGAGACACAATGCAAGGGGGCGCCAATGGAAAGTTAGACTCGGCAGAATGCGCAGGAAAACGAACGATTAGCTCAGCTGCAGTTAGGGAACAAGCTTTGGAGCGCAGTTGCACTGTCAAAATTGAAAGATATGTAGGACGGAGTGTTCATGTGAATAAACCAAGGAAACATCACGCCCCTGTGACTAGCAGAAGTATGGCCCTCACGCGCCATGTTGAGTTGGACAATTCTAGGAGGGCTCCGCATCCTCCCCATAAGAGGGTTGGTGTTCAAAACATGGTACGAGCGAACTCACGCTCATTGCCAGAACAAGCTAGACGACGGGTGCAAATGGTACATCGCACTTGCAAAACCTGTCTCCGTGTAGAGCCTGTGCCAAGAGGTGTGACACGGTGGGCGAATGAACGTATGGGGTGGTGGCCTGACCTGCAAGGATCCTAAGTTTGCGATGTCATGTGATGCAGAACAAACTGCCAGTGCTTGTGTGGACTGTGTGTGTGTGTAGTCGGACCTGTTCAGTGCGATCGCATTCGGCAGAATGGCGGTTTGTTGCACACAAAGGAGTGACTTTATTAAGCATGCTCTAGTGTACTCGTTGTTGCATGTTTCACATCAGTAATATTTCTGCGGTGCGTTTATGCACAGTGATGTGTTATGATGTTGATACCCTTGTCCGTTAGCGTGTTGTGTGTACAGCAAGCATACCACAACATTCTGGGTGGGGAGGAGTTAAGTTCGACCATCCGAACTTGAACATTTAAGACGAGTCACGTGCCATAATTGTGCAGCACGTGGGACGTCTGCGTGAGTTGTTCCTCTGCAGTCGGCAATACGCAGCTATGTGCAGTGCTGCTTTCACCGAAAGGTGGAATGGGGAGATGCGCGCAGGCGATGGAAGGGGAGATAGCACTCCAAGCGACCGAGGACGGAACGAAAGAAACGAACATCGTCCCACTCTGAGCACACCCGAGAGCCCAGCGGGTGGCCGCCCAACTGCGTGATTGGTGTACGTTGAGTGACGGGCTTTCGAAAAGAACCCTGCCCCAGTTCACGAGTGTATAAAAACTGTGTTTTATGTGGAGAGGGAGGCGAGAGAGCCGTAGAGCGGCCGCCGCTGATCTGCTTGTCGGCCTTTGCCCTGTTTCTTGTCTTGTCTGGCTTTGCCCTTATTATTAAGTCTTCATATTCGCACCTGGTGTTGGGGTTTGCTGGTGTGTTATTGCAGCAAAACACCACAACACAACTTAACTAGCATGATGACGAGTTTTGATCACACTTCTTAAAGATGTTACTGGCAATAAAATGTAAAGAACAGGTGTAGCTGTGGTGCACACGTGAACAGGTGCAAGCAACCGCACAGGAAGCAAATTGCGAGAGGCCAGTTGGTAGGCCAAGATGGAGCCGTGGTGTCACCATTTGGCAATCCTAAAACTGGAGACTGGCGGTGATGCAACAGACAGGGAGCTTCAAAACTGAGGCCAAGTGTTTCAGCACGTGCGCCATACCCAGTCGTCTGCTCTGCTGGGCCACAGACACACTGTTGCTGCCCAGAGCATACGAAGCTCAGCACAGCACCAGGTCACTGCAAGCACTGCTTTAATGCTTGTGGGTAAGAGTGGCTTTTACGAACTCTCATTCTTTTATGATCAGAATGGCTGACAGCACTCTTTGTGACACCTGTCGTCGCGAAGAGACACTGCAACACATCATATGCGACTGTCCTCGATATAACGTGCAGAGGCAATCAATGGCATCCGCTCTTGCTCGCCCTGAGCTGCGACGGATGTCGGTCGATACCAACGTCGACCACACAAGCCATCGCAGCTGAAGGTGACAAAGGTGCTGCTGCAGTTCTTGAAGACTTGCACAGGCAACTGTAACAGTGATGTCACATACCATGCAGCAGCCACTGACTCTGACAATGTGCATCCTCTATCTCCCTCTTTTCTCTCAACTTCCCCTCGTGTGCAGGGTAGCATACCGGTTGTCCTACACTGGTTAACCTCCCCGCCTTTCCCCCCTTCCAGCACTGGGAAAGGTGCAGTCCGACGTGGACAGCATGGACAAAACAGAGTTCTCAAGTCTTCCACAAAAGAACTGACCTTCGCAAGATGTTTCAGCTTGGTTACTTTCACTTGACGAGGCTTGGCTCGGGTACATTAGTGGGCTCAGTCATCATCAGCCTGTCCACGCCCACTGCCGGGCAAAGGCCTCTCCCATGGATATCTTCAATTATCCCTGTACAGTGCTCACTGGGCCCAGTTTATCCCCGCAAACTTCCTGATCCCGTCTGCCCACCTAACGTTCTGCCACGCTTGCCTTCTCTCCGCATTACATGGGCCGCCCACGCCCATTTCTTCTTCTTAATTACTATTAGTATGTCCCTAACATGCGTTTGTTCCCTAACCCGCTCCGCTCTCTTCCTGTCCCTCAAGGTTGCCCCTACCATTTTCCGTTCCAAAGCTCACTGCGTCGTCCTCAATTTAAGCTGAACCCTCTTAGCCTCCAAGTTTCCACCCGTAGGTGAGTAGTGTTAAGACGCAGCTGTTATGCACTTTCCTCTTCGGAGACAATCATAAGCTATCGTTCATTATCTGACAATGCTTGCCGTACGCACCTCCACCCAATTCTTATCCTCCTAATTACCTCAGCCTCATGATTCGGATCAACAGTCACTACCTGGCCTAAGTACACATATTCACTTACTACTTCCAATGCCTCGCCAGCATATACTATGGTACGATTAATATACAGAGGGACATGTACATAATGCCGCCTCACTATAGGTCACAACGCGTGGACCATGAGCGAAAAGTACGAGAGGTTCTATGCAGGACGGAACTTTTCAAGAAATCTTTCTTTCCAAAAACTATCCAAGACTGGAATAGGTTACCTGCTGACGTCGTCAACGTAGTTTCGAATGAAATGTTTTTTGCCCTGCTGAAATGATTGTTTCTTTGATCTTTTTTGGACGTAGTGTATCTATTATTGTTCTTATCTTTTGTTCTTTTCTTCTTTTGTCCTCACACGGTATGCAGAAGAGAACTGTAGCAATACTCCGGTATCAAATCACTTATTTTTCCTGTTGAAGTGACTCAACCTTGTAGTGTGTGTGTTATTTTTTTGGCACATTTTGCTTTGTATAACCAGAGTCCCTCAATGCTCTTCTGGTCACGAAACTCCTCCGTAACGCTATGGGGCGAGCTTGCTATGTCGCCGCAGCGGCCGCGCGGTGGCTCTACGAGCTCGCAGGGGGCATTGCGGAGAGCTTCGCTGCGCAGGGAGAGCTGGGGCCTTGATGAATGCGGCAGCATCGGCGTTCAGTTTTCCTCGTTTTTCTCAGTTTGTGCTACTGACAACTGTTGTATACGACGGCACGGATGCTGTACGTGAGAGACGATGCCCAAAACTTGTTGTGTTTCGGGTTGTCGCTCCGACTATAGAGGCACGAGTGAAAAGGTGTCGTTGTTTACCAACGGACGGCGATGACAGAGATAAGTGCAAACGTGCGATACCGCGACCGGAAGCTGGAGGATTTACCTTCAAATCAGAGCAGGTTAGGGTGTGCGAGCAACAGTTTGACGCCACCGACGTTATTCGAACGGACGACTTTGTAGTGAATGGTGAAAATGTGTCGCTGCAATGCGAAAAGGCAAAGTTGGGGGCCGGCGCCGTTCCTCGGCTGTTCGAGCGATTGCCGGCATACATGAGCAAGCCGAAACCGCGATCCCGGTCAGCGAGGATGTTCTCAAACATGATGTTCTCAAACACCTGCACTGAAATAAGCCATCATAGTGAAGTATGCACTCAGTGGGCGTTAGTGTTTCCTCAGCTTAAAACGGTTTGGGTATTGTGCACCATGTCGCATTTTTCGCGTTCAGAATAAATCCAAAGCACAACAGACCTCTTGTGAACACGTGTGCTTGTTTTCTCTAAACTAGTAAAACGCGGTTTCGTTTCACTTAATCAAGACTCCCCTTGCATTCTCCATCAAGAAAATTGTTGCATCACGCCGCGCAAACGTACCCATCCAAGCAATCTAAGATAACACACGTTGTGATTTGTGAAAGTGCCGCCAGCGAAAACATGGGAGGTACCCGTTCGCCCTTGCGTAGCTGCACAATGCGAAGTGCGGCTCACTTTGACTCGTGCAATGTCCATGTAACATGAAGTTGTCAAATTTGCTCGTAGGAAATGAACGTGGTTGCAAACCTTAGAGATCGGTGGATATTTGCGCAGCAGACAGACGTTACCTTGCGAAAGCTTTGTCGTTCCCGATTTCAAGTGTTGTCGAAGCTCTGTGAGGTAAGCTGCAGCTAAGTGAATAAAGGTTTTATAAACTGTAAACAGGAATGCAAAGTTATTCTTTTTCGTAATGCGGTCGTGTTAAGCTCCCGCCGCGTCTGAACTCTCGACGTGGGACTTAATTTTGCGAGTTGGTGGGGTTTGTGAGGCTTGCAAAGTGCTATAAGTCTAAGTAAACAACTTGTGCCTGAATAAGTACTCTCTTTCTCCCCTGCCTGAGGTCGGGTACCATACTGGAACGACAGATAAAGTTCGCATTGCTGCGTCGGTACGACTGGCTCCATCGCAGACTTGCCATTTTTGAAAAAAAATACGCGAAAGTAAGTTTTTCAGACGTGTATGCATCAGTCGCATTGTATGGCAGGTGAAGTATTAGTGGTAGGTCAATTATAGCGGTTCAGCGCAAGAAAAGATATTCCCGCGAACCGGTGCAGCATTCAGCCGCGCGCAGAGCGCGCGCGAGGATGCCCCCGCGTCGACCGTGGCGACCCTAGCGGCGGCTCCTGTCCCTGTATGAAACTGCGGGCGGAGTTTCGTGACCAGAAAAGCATTGAAGGACTCTGGTATAACTTATGTTGTCAATCTGCTGTAGCTATTGTTATTGTTATTACCGTTTTCCACGCTTTATATATGACAAAATATTGAACTGTTCAGACTTACTGTAAACCCCTCCCCCACTGTAATGCCTCTGGCACTGTGGGTACCAAATAAATAAATAAATAAATAATAATAAATAAATAATAAATAATCTCAAATCACTGTGCTCGCCTAAGGCTATTGAACTGCTCGCCCAAGGCTACTGAACATTACTTTGGTTTTCTGCATATTAATTTTCAGGCCAACTGTTATACTTTGTTTGTTTGGGTCAGTAATCATGCTTTGTAATTCATCTCCCGAGTTACTTAGCAAGGCTACATCGTCAGCAAATCTGAAGTTACTAAGGTATTCCCCATTAACCCTTACACCCACCTGTTCCCAATCCAGTGTTCTAAATACTTGTAAATATGGTGTGAATAACATTGGATAGATTGTGTCACCTTGTCTTACGCCCTTCCTTATAGGTATTTTGCTGCTCTCCTTATGGAGGAGTAGGGTGGCTGTAGAGCCGTTGTAAATGTCTTCCAATAGTCTTACATAGTGCTCGTCTACGGCCCGATTCCGCAATGCCTGCATGACTGCTGAAGTATCGACCGAGTCAAATGCTTTCTCGTAATCTATGAGGGCTATATATAGGGGTTGATAATACTTTGCGCATTTCTCCGTTACCTGATTGATAGTGTGAATATGTTGAGGATTTCGTAAGGGCTACTCAACAGTAGCCCTTACGAAACCCTGCTTGTTCCTTAGGTTGACTGAAATCTAAGGTGGCACAAATTCTGTTAGCGATTACCTTGGTAAATACCTTGTAGACGGCTGACAGTAAGCTAATCGAACTGTAATTTTTCAAGTCCTTTGTGTTGGCTTTCTTATGGATTAGGATGACGTTCGCATTCTTCCAAGATTCTGGTATGCTCGCAGTCATTAGGCATTGCGTATACAGGCTTGCCAGTTTTTCCAGTATAATCTGCCCACCATCCTAACAGATGTGCTGTTATCTGATCCTCACTGGGTGCCTTTCCCGCCTGCATCTCTTTCAAAGCTTTCATTACTTCCTCTGTCAGTACTGGTGGGATGTCAGGCTCTTCTAAACTGCTTCCCCGTTCACTATTCTGATTATCGCGGCTACTGTAGAGATCCCTGTAAAACTCCTCGGCTATTATCTCATCCCTATTCGTGATCACATTGCCTTGCCTGTCTCGTAATGCATACATCTGATTTCTACCTATGCCTAGACGTTTCTTCGCCGCTTTCAGGCTCCTTCCGTTCTTTAGAGCATGCTCAATCCGCTCCATATTATACTTTCATATGTCGGCTGTCTTGCGCTTATTGATTAACTTCGAAAGCTCTGCTGGCTCTATTCTGTCAGTTGCATTTGTCATGCCTTGCCGTTTTCTAATCAAGTCTTTCGTCTCCTGGGAAAGTCTGCTAGTCTACCGATCTGACCTCCTACTTCTATTGTGCACTCCGTGACAATCCGTGTGAGGTTATCGCTGACTTCCTGAATGCAAATGTCTGCTTGGTCTGTTAGAGCTGAATATCTGTTTTGCAGCGCTATCTTGAATTCTTCGACTTTCCGTCTTACAGTTAGCTCATTGATCGGCGTCTTTTCAAACAAGCTTATTGCGGTCCCTCCTCATCAAGTCTAGCCCAATTCGAGATCTCACCATCCTGTGGTCACTGCACCTAACTCTGCCCAGAACTTCCCCATCCTGCACGACACCAGGGTTCCCGCATAGTCTATTTCATTTTTATGCTCGCCATTCGGGCTTTTCCACGTCCACTTCCGATTCTCCCGTTTAAGGAAGAACGTGTTCATGATACGCAGATTATTCCACTCGGCGAACTCTGCCAATAAGCCCCCTCTGTCATTCCTACAACCCAGGCCATAGTTCCCGACTGCCTCCTCTCCAGCCTGCCTCTTGCCTACCTTAGCATTGAAGTCTCCCATCACAATAGTGCACTGCGCCTTTACTTTAGCCATTGCCGATTCCACATCTTCATAGAAGCGTTCAACTAGCTGGTCGTCATGGCTGATTGTAGGTGCATAGCCCTGTACCACCTGCAATTTGTACCTCTTATTACGCTTAATTACAGGACATGCTACCCTCTCGTTAATGCTAAAGTATTCCTCTATGCTGCCAGCAATGTTCTTGTTGACCAGAAGTTCCACTCATAGTTCTCTTTTGTCCTCTATGCCACGATAACATAGGACGTGCCCATTTTTCAGCACGGTAATGGCTTCCCCCGTCCTCCTAACCTCACTGAGCCCTATAACGTCCAATTTAATGCCCGCGAATTCCTCATACAGTACCTCTAGACTTCCCTCGCTAGATAAAGTTCTTGTGTTACACGTTGCCAGGGTCAGATTCCAGTGGCGGCCTGTCCGGACCCAGAGATTCTTAGCACCCTCAGCTGCGTCATGGTCAGTTGCTTCGCAGCCGCTGGGGACTGAGGGCCGAGGGTTAATTGGCGTATTCATGGGAAGTTGCGGCCGTTACTGCACCAGGGTGGCCAATCCAGTGAGGGAGTGCCTTGCCAGCTGTGGTCGGCGGGATCCGGCCACACCCGAAGCCTCCTTACGCAATTCGATCAACACGTGGATTTTTTCTTTTTTTAATACAGTGGAGAATTGGCCGGAAGTGGGATTCAAACCACGGTCCTTCAGCACACGAGGCGGATGCTCTACCTCTCGTCACCGCTGCATCGTCTCCTTCATTGCTCTTCAAATGCAAGATCCCTATCAAGCGAAGCTAGATTAGCGGAACTACTCGAGGAGCTAGAAGGCATTAGTTGGGACATCATTGGCCTTAGCGAAGTTAGGAGAGCAGGTGAAGCTTACAAGGTATAAAATAACAGACATGTCCTCTGCTATAGAGGGTTGCCAGAGTACATGGTGTAGGGTTTCCAACACACAAAGATATAGCAGGCAATGTGGCCAAATTCTACAGCGTTAACGAAAGAGTGGCAAGTGCCATCATAAAACTAAATAAGCAATATAAGCTTAAGATAATCCCGGGATATGTGCCAACGAGCTATGATGACGAGCAGGTAGAACAGTTTTATGAGGATATCGAATTAGCAATGAAAAGAATAAGGACACAATACGCAATAGTCACGAGGGATTTTAATGCAAGAGTAGGAACAAAAAAAATATGGAGAACAAGCAATTGGCAACTACGGTATCGGTCATAGGAATAACCGTGGAGAGATGCTAGTACAATTTGCAGAAAGAAACCGACTACAAATAATGAATACTTTCTTTAAGAAGCCGAAGAAAAAGAAGTGGACATGGAAAAGCCCTAACGAGGAAACAAAGAATGAAATTGACTTTACAATGTGCGAGCAACCAGGAATAATTCGGGATACAGAAGTAGTAGGCAAGATAAAATGTACCGATCACAGATTAAAAGACTGTACATAACCTAAATAAGTAAAACTAAATTAGTTACTAGAAAAAAAGGCAAACCTAGAGGTAGTCAACGCAAAGAACAAAGATTTTATGTCACACTAAAAAGCAGATTTGATACATTAGATCAAAACATCAAGATCTAGAAGTAGTAAACAAAACCATAACAGAAGTGATCGTCCAAACACTGACTGAAGTCGGGGGTAGAACGACAAAGCAAGATGTAAGCAAGTTGTCCCAATCCACTAAGGACTTAATAAAAAAAAAGCCAGCAGATAAAAGTGACTTCACCAAAAGATAAAATAGAATTCGCAGTATTATCAAAGCTGATCAGTAATGCGAGGCAGTGAGATGCAAGGAACTTAACGTAATAAATATAGAGAAAGCAGTAGAGAAAGGAACCAGTATTAAATCGATCAAAAAGAAACTGCAATTAGGAGAGAATAAAATGCATGTGCTAAAAGATAAACACGGTAACATTATCAACAACTTAGTAGTAAAGGTGGCAGAAGATTTCTACTCTGCACTGTACAGCTCTCAGACCATGCAACCTTGGTGGAAATCAAATCAGAATAAGACACTGAAGTTTCATGTATAACCACTGACGAAGTCAGAAAAGCCGTCAAAGGGAAGCAAGGTAAAGCAGCAGGTGAAGATGGTATAACAGCCGACTTGATCAAAGACGGAGGAGACATCATATTTGAAAAACTGGCATCGCTCTTCACGAAATGTAATCAAGACATCTAGTGTACCGCTCAGCTGGAAAAACGCTAATATAATCCTAATACACAAGAAAGGTGACATAAAGGAGTTGAAGAATTACAGACCAATTAGGCTACTCCCAGTAATATACAAGCTATTCACGAATGTAACTTCAGCTAGGATAAGAGAGAAACTCGACATTAACCAACCAAGAGAACAAATTGGTTTTAGGAAAGGTTACTCAACAATGGACCACAGCCACTCTATCAACCTAGTAATTGAGAAGTACACGGAATGTAACAGACCTCTTTATAGACTACACGAAAGCATTTGATTCCATAGGAATAGAAGCAGTTTTAGAAGCTTTGCGTCAAGAAGGTGTACCTGACATACACATGCAAACCATAAACAACATATACAAAGACTGCACAGCCACACTACTCCTACTTGAAAAGAGCAGGAAAATTCCGATTAAGAGAGGAACCAGACAAGGAGATACGATATCCCCGATGCTATTCACTGCATGCCTTGAAGAAGTGTGCAAATGCCAAGACTGGGAAGAAAACAGCAATTTAAGGTTTGCAGACGACATTGTGCTCTTCAGCAATGATGGGGACGAATTACAAAACATGATTGAGGACCTAAACAGGGAAAGTCTTAAAATAGGACTAAAAATGAATAGGCAAAAGACTAAAATTATGCTCAACAGTCTAGCTAAGGAGCAGGAATTTAAAATTAACAATGAACCCTTAGAATGTGTGAACAAATATGTATATATGGGGCAGTTAACAGGGACGCCTACCCATGAAAAAGATTCTCCGTAGAATAAGGATGGGCTGGAGCACATTCGAGAGACATTCCCAAATCATGACTGGAAACTTGCCACTTTCATTAAAGTGAAAAGTATTCAATCACTGCATTCTTCCCAGTACTAACATGTGCTGCAGAAACACGGATGTTACCTAAAAATCTAGAGAATAAATTAAGGAGCACACAGCGTGTGCAATGGAGAGAAAAACGATAAGTGTAATGCTAAGAGATAAAAAAAACAAGCGAAGCGTATCAGATAACAGACAGCAGTAGCAGACATTATTATATCAATTAAAAGAAAAAAGTGGACCTGGGCAGCGCATATCATGCGGAGGACAGATAACAGATGGACAGTAAGAGTGACGGAATGGATACCAGGAAAGGGAAAACGCAACAGAGGCGGGACAAAGGTTAGATGGAGCGATGAAATTAAAAAGTTTGCGGGCATACAGTCGAAACAACTCGCTCAGGATAGGGCAAATTGGAAATTGTTGGGAGAGACCTTCGTCCTACTTCACAATAGGATGATCATCATTGCTCTTGGCATAAGTAGTGAGCGCAGTGGTGGATGTCAAGTTTTCAGTGCAGGCCCCCCTTCAGGAGCATTTCCTGAGGGTCCAGGGACTTGCAAATCATCCCTAAATATGTGACCAATGCCTCCAGTTTTGGCAGTGCCGAAGGGGGCATTCACAACAACCGTCCATTTAAAGGGCAACGATTTTTCAGCGTCCACTGATCTCAATGAAATTTTCACTATATATTCTCCTCGGTACTGTAATAACATATGTAAAGTCAGGCGGATGTGGGTCATTTAGTTTTTCTGAAAATGAATTTTTAAAATTTTAAACAAATTCTCACGTGGGCCACTCTTTGTTTTTGACGTCATCACCACCGCACTGCCTACCTGAGCCAGTCGGCCTTAAAACAG
This sequence comes from Hyalomma asiaticum, assembly GCA_013339685.2. NCBI lineage: Eukaryota > Metazoa > Arthropoda > Arachnida > Ixodida > Ixodidae > Hyalomma > Hyalomma asiaticum. The sequence goes on from CM023491.1 coordinate 67,885,450, forward strand.
CGATACTTAAAGCGCTCAAACCGTCGCTGTAATGACCAGAAATGCTGGCATATCTTCAGATTACCTCGCCACTAGCATTTCTTTGGGGCCAGTTCCGTATATCCGGTGACGGGAAGGTTGTGACGTCACCGCATTCACTCCACGAAGCATCTGCCCGTTTCGGTTTGAAGTCATTGCTTATTTGAAATTATTGGTGCGTTTCTGAACCACACTGGCGGTTACAGGACTGTCATTACCATTGGAAAACATTGATGTCGAAACATGGTGGAAAAACCGCCAGAGTTGCCCTTTAAAGGCAGACCATGATTAGAGGGAGGGACCCAGGGATTTTTTTTTTTTTTTCTTTGACTGAAGGGAAGAAATTGCCTTCTGGAAAAACTGAACTGTCAGATTTTTCGTAGCAAAACCACCGCATAATTTATTCGGCACACTGTAGTGCAGAGCAATTTTGATCATGCGAGTTTCTTAAATGCGTGTCCAATTTTAACAAGCCTTCTTGCATTTCACTCGCAATAAAAGCCAGCATGAGCAACCTCAAACTTAGCAGCACAATGGCATGGCCACTAAGGTCACGCACCAGGTGGCTACATATGTCATGTTTGTTGCCCTAATGCTGACATGTATAAAGCAAGCAAAAACTAGAGACAGCATATGGCGAGTGCCATACTAGGCAAGCATGCTGCCCGAGTGAGACAAAGCACGTGAAGGAGTTTCAGCCTAGAAAATTACTATGACATCATCAAAGCCGCTCCATTCACAGTGCTGACGCCTGCAGCACACAGCTTGCATGACAGGCTCAAGAAAAGATTGTTGAAACTGCTTGCGCAACCATGCAGCCAGGTCAGTGGACTTGTTTAGTGCCCTTTGAAACACTAGTGCGCTACAACGAATACCATGAAATATTTACTAGTGGAGAAGCATTACACAGATCTGTCCATAAGCTCACTCATGGATAGACATGAGGACGAACTGCGTCCATCCAAAGCCAGTCTTTTGCAATGAATGAAGAACGCAGCACACATGCAGCATAGCATCTTTTCTACAGTTATCGGCTCCGTGTATCCTATACGGATATGTACACAGTGCATTTTTAAGTACATCTGGTTGCGAAATAGTTGCACATGTGCGATCCCATCACGGTATTTTCCTGCTGTAATACCGTCACTGCGGTCTAAAAAGAGATCAGTACTACTGGGAAAATACATGGATCCAAACTGCTCCCACTTTTTAACAAGATGCTGACCGACTCGTGGCCCAACGCAATCATCGCTTGTCATCGGCAAACGGACTGTGTCTTCTTGGACGGACGCTTACACGCAGCGTCACCACGGGCATCAAGAGGTGGGTCGCTAGCTGAAGGTGCGCGTTCCGCAATAACGGCAGTTTTCAGAGAACTGCTTAACGGTTGTTGAACGGCGATCTATTTCGGACAAGCCACCAACTCCCAAGTTTAGCGTCTAGCTGAAGCCAGTCGCGTCGACAAGTCGCTTGCTCAACGCGGCGTGAATCAGCGGTTCAAAGGGATCGCCGGCGTGGCTACAAAACACGGCGGGATATTATTTCGCGATGCGCTTGCCTCGTGCGCTTTAGGGCCGAGACGACGGTGTGCGACAAGACGCACTGCAAGCGCGGCTCGCAGTACAAGCAGAAGCAAAATCTGCAACAAGCCGCTTAGGCCTAAGACGCCGTCTCTGTCAAGGCAGCGAAAAAATAACACATATATGTGTATAATACGCGCGTCACAACATCACACTAGGGGGACCCTCGGCGGCGGCCGCAGTCGCTGGTGGGGTGCCGACGGAAAGAAAGATCTGTCGCAACTTACTGTTTCTGAAGGGTCTACTTCAATTTTGAACGTCTGCTGCTGTAACGTCTTCAACGTGACGATCATGGTCGCCAATCTTTCAGGTAGCCACGGCGACGCGAAGGTTTTATTAGTCGGCCGCGATTCAAGACGGACTCTCGCCGACAGAGTAGAAGGTAACCCAGACGTCGTGCCGTACTCAATAGAACAGCAGGACACGACAGTTTCGCATGAGGGCCCGGCGTTGCTGCAACCCAGAGTTATTCAATCATACCAGTTGCCAAACTCCGCATAGGCCCCATGTATAAAAATCCGGACACGCCTAGTGCCAAAACTGCCAAGATTAGAAGATTGTAGCGCCATCTTTCGACAGAAAAACCGACTACTAAATCGCAGCGTGTTTTGTGTTATGGAGCACAGAAAGCTCCGCCAGGCCTTGGAAGGCTGTTCGATTCACCTGCACCCCTCTGAACCCAGAGTTCTTCAATCATACCAGTTGCCAAACTGCGTTCCGAAATCTGGACAAGCCGACGGTCAAATCGGCGGAGGTTAGCAGACTGTCGCCCCATCTGGGAGCCGTAACTGAAAACGCTATACTCACTGGATCTCGGAGGCGATGTTTATTGCGTGAAAGTGGCGGCCACATACGTGGGAGCACCGTAACAGTTAGTTCCTAACAGAGTTCTTCAATCATACCAGTTGCCAAACTGCGTTCCGAAATCTGGACAAGCCGACGGTCAAATCGGCGGAGGTTAGCAGACTGTCGCCCCATCTGGGAGCCGTAACTGAAAACGCTATACTCACTGGATCTCGGAGGCGATGTTTATTGCGTGAAAGTGGCGGCCACATACGTGGGAGCACCGTAACAGTTAGTTCCTAATGGCTCTCTTATCACGAGGGCTAAAGACGGGCAAAAGAAAGGAGCGAGATACATTGCAATTCGCCTGCACTTTGATCGTCGACTTGCACCATACGCTTTTTCGCTTGCAGACGACACGCTCTGCATTAAAGGCCTTCTGCTGCTGTGTTGACACATCGATGCTGTAGTCGTGTGAACTGGGGGGCTATCGGAGATCGGGTGTTCGCTCGAGAACGCTTTCCGAACACTGACGTCAAAAAGTGGGTGGTCCGCGATAGCTTTGAGCAATGCTTTGAGAATGGGAGGAGCGCGGCCGGCGCGGCCAATGGGGAAGCGGCGCGCTCCTCGGATGATGACGTACTCCGTTTGTCGTCTGCTTCTGAAAGCCAAAATGTTTCTCCCGAGAAATTAAGAAATCTGCTCCTTTTAAAAACGGTGCTTTCTTCTTCTCAGACGTAAACACGCTCTTAAGCATCAATATCGTTCTCTGCAGGTTCGCTAAGCGGTGTCGCGGGCGCGAAAAACAAGAAGCGTGCGCGTAAGTGGCGTCATATCTAAATTTCGTGTCGTCGTCTGCTGCTGCCATGTCCTCACACAAAAACGTGCATCTCGGCCCGCGGGTGCTCAGAGGCAGAGGGAGCTCCTTCTCGCATTTTTGGAGGTGCACCCCAACTGTGAAAGCCCGACAAACTCTTCACTACCGACAGCGCGCTGGAAACTTCCAGGAGCAAAGAACATCAACATGCGCAGCTCTTTTCTCTCCGTCGAAATTCCACGGGCTCTTTGGCACCCAATTTCCGATCTCTTGACCATTCCCTCGCCTGGAGCATGGGACACCGTTCACCGCGACTCAAGCCTGGAAAACAACTCCAGCTATCAGACGAGCAGAGAAGGTGGTGGGGAGGATTTTTTTTTCCTAAAATAAAGTTGTTCTCTCTCTCGGGATCAAGTTCGGCGCACAGCCAACGTACTGTTCGCTTCGACAAGCGAAATTGACGCCGGAATTCGCTTCCTGTCAAATCCTCAAATACATCGCGAACCTCCAGCTGCTCCGCGTCCTATTTCAGCGACGACAATGCGAGGACTCAGCGCCCAAGTGGACCGCCATTTCCCTCTGTGACGCAACATTGCGCAGCCGCAGCCGCCGTTTCAATCCAAGCGGAGCCGCTGCCGCGGCCGGTGTTCGCAAAGTGTTCGTAAATCGTTCGCAAACCGTTCGCTGAGCGAGCGGCCTCGGGAATCGTTCTCCGCGTAGCAGACGACACGCTCGGTTTGAAAATGATTGACAGGGAACTGACGTCAATTTGACGACACCGAAATCTCGGGGCCCCGGAAGGTTCAACGTTCCACAAGTCGCTACAGGTGGCGAAAAAAACCAGCCGCGGCGCGTTCCATCAAGTTGCGCGTAGAGTGGAACTACTAACCTAGCCCCATATTTTAGTTTGAAATTTTCCTGCTAGGGGCTCTCAATAAGGCCAGAAGGCGTAGGCGTCAAAAACAAAACAAACATGTTGCATCTAAACAATAATGATGATAGTACATGCAGTGCCATCTCTTGATCGTGTATCTTAGTTTAGGACGCCACCGCTACTTTTATTTTTCGTTGCACTGTCAACGGTACAGTTTCTCTTCTCCAATGTGGTTATAGGTAGGTGTCCCGTGGGCACGCCCCGCGGATGACGACAGCGGAGCGGCGCTGGCCAATCGCGTGCGGCGATTCCGAACGCTCTCGCTAAAATGCCATCTCCGATAGCCCCCCTGAATTCCACTGGTGCGCGCTTTGTGCTGGATTCCCAATGACACATCGACATTCAAAGACGAAAAGAAAAAGAATAATTATTCACCAAAAATCATCCGCTGTTCGAATAGCTTTCTTATTCTTTCACCAGCGGCCTCGGCAGCCGAACAGACGATTCCCTGCTTCTTTCGTGAGAGCAGTTAGCACGGACAAAACGCTTCGTGAACCCTCAGTGTTCGTGCAGAAGCAGAAGTGACAGCACAAGGTTTTCCTTGCTCTGCAGAAGACGCCAGTGCCGCCAGAACCACGGTGAAATTGACGGATGTTCTGTGTGCGCAACATCGTTTGCATAAGGTTCGCTTCATTGACGCGGCGGAGCTTTCTGTGCTCCGTAACACAAAACACACTAACCTGCCACTTAGTAGTCGGTTTCTGTGTCGACAGATGGCGCGACAATCTGCTAACCTCCGCCGTTTTGGCACTTGGTGTGCCCGGATTTTGATACATGGGGCCTATGGGGAGTTTGGTAACTGGTATGATTGAAGAACTCTGGTCTGAACCGGTTCACGGCAGTGCACGAGCAGTTTTGAATTTGTGCAGCTGCAGTTCAGTAGGTGCAGGCATAGAGATAATATAGTGACTAGAGGCAAAGCTGGGCCGCGGAGGGCGAAGCTTCTAAATGAAGGCCGTTCATCCGTGATGTCACCAGGTCATGTGACCTAGGGACAGGGTTGCATAGGGATTTTCTCGCGGCGAAAGCCACGGGGAATCTTCCGTAAAAGTGTTCCTACCTGTGCTTCGCCCCTGAGGGCTCCGTAGCCTCTGCGCGAGCTGCGAGGAGGAAACAGAGGAGGATTGCTCCTCGTTGCCGGATGTGACGTTGCACTGCTGCTTATTTTTTGCTTTTTTCAAATCCGTACTCTCGAACGCACATTAGTTTTTGCTCGCGCCGGCTCGAAAAAAAAACGAGCACATTTCGCGCCTTTTTTCGAGTGCGACTAGGACGGCCGCCGTGCTGCTACAGCATCAGAGCCACCCGTTGTGTGCAAGCCCTATAAGTGCAAGCTTCGTAAGAAACGCAGGTGAGTGTGCCGCTGAGAATTTCGTGCGGTCAAGCCCTTGTTGGTGCTCCAACTTCTGCACGCTCATGCGGTTTCGAAATTCCACAGAGCACAAAACGGCTGTCGTAGGTCTCGTAAGATAATTCGTGCCTCCGATGAGCACTTCACTGCACTTGTTACGCGTTCCTCTATATTCTTTAAGCATATATAACCACTGTTAGTAATCAGAAGCGTGCGTGGGCTGTCGTGGTTTTGTATCGACGTGAAGAAATCGGCGGTAGCTCCTGCGCGTCAGCGAAGCAGTTTAGGTGAGAGTCGTAATTATGTGCATATGTTATTTCCTTCAGCCTTGGATTATATAATATCGCCCCATGTGTATTTACTTTTGCGTTGGTGGTTACTGCTGCACTCAGCCGTGGTAATACATACGGCTGCACTCTTTCTCAGCGTTTGTGCGTACTGTACGTGCAGGCCTGTACCTAGGCGCGCCGTGCGCTATTCGTAGCAATTCGCATCTACTTACAGCACCTCTTACGGGAACCTTTTGTTATTCAGGGGCTTAGGGAAGCTACTTCGCTGCTGCTGGTGCTAAGGGCTCTACCGAGTGTGTATGAACCCGCCAACATTTTTGCCTTCGTAATCGACAGTGTGAAAGTAAGACAAGTGACACGGGCAGTGTGCTCACGTAGTCACGTTGTTTAAACCTATCTGTTTTTCTTGTCATGATGGGCATTTACTTCTATATGTGCGATGTAAGTACCCCACATTGTATATGTGTGCAGCGTTGGCCTACTTACTAACATTGTGCTTATGTTCGCTTTACAGCTTTTGCTCACATTTGCGGTGCAAAACAAGATCTGGCACTTGCCTCAGCCTTGTTTACAGCTGCTCCAAGGGCAGCTTACTGCCGGTGTATAACGAGGTATGTACAGCCATCTGCTGAAAAGGCACTGTTGCTCCAAATGCTCATGTTGCTCCAGTAAATGTGCTGTCATATACCAGCGTTATGATAATAATAATAAGTTGCCAGAAAGTGTAATACATACGCTCATAATTTTCAGGTTAAACAAGGCACAGTGCACGTTAAATGCATTTGATCACACAACGCAGGTGTAGCATAATATTCCAGAAAATTTGCCAACGCATTTCATGATGCAATGGTTGTGGGGAAATAATCTTGTCAGAAGCCACAATGATTGGTTTTAGCTCTGCTCCATTTTTGTGTGTGGCCACTCTTGCATAAGGGACCCTATCACTAAAACAAGCAATTCAATAGAATGCTATGACACCGTGGCAGTGTACTTTTTTTTTTTGCGTCTTTATCACAGTCTCAGTCACATATTCAGTTCAGTTTCGGTGAAAAGGCTACGGTAGGACAGATTATTTCCACATCAGTGTTTGAGCATGCTATTACATGTGTGTGTGCGATAATTTCTTACAAAATGCAGTTGGAAGCGATTGCCATCTTCTTGTTCCTCTTGTTTGTCTGTCATTTACTGTTGCTGTGTTCTTGTATTTATGTATTTATATAGTTTTCAGTTTGAATGTCTGCAGCTAAGTCGCATACTTTCCTACCATTGTCCTGTCACTTTTTTTATAAAAGTTGATCCTCTTGCACACTTTCAAGTGAAATGTTTATCCCTTCTCATTATGGGGCCAACTGTCCCAGGCTTTCCATTTTAAATGTGGGCTGCCAGTGCTTGCAATGCTCAGTTCTCACCAGACATGGGCTCTCTTGGTTGTACATTCCATTTTGTTCGCTCATTCAGCCATTTGCATTTTTTATGCTTGTTCACATTGTACGTTTCCCAATCCATGTTATTGCCTGGCAATTTCTGTCCACTGTAGGATGACAGCTGCTCCAATAGGTTTTCCATGTCTTATGCCCGCCGAGGTCATCTGCAAGCTTCTGAATTTCATCATGGAACTCAATTCAGTGCCACCGCATTGGCTGTGCTCCATTATTTCAGCGCATCGTGTGAGTATCATCAGCTACCGCTTGTGAGTGGCACTGACTAGCACCCATGGGGCCGAACTTAGCACACTTATGTAATTTTCAGGGACAACTGCCACTGATATTCACTTGGTAGAGCATCTCATGTGTTATGCATAAAATATAAGATGCTGTTGACCACTTCTTGGCATTTATTTAATAGGGGTCATTATGTAACACTGTCACGACTTGGGGGGTTCAAGCATTAGCTCCTCCCAAGAGGTGGCACGAGGGTTGGGCCTCTGGTGACTGGCTTGCGCCAGTGGCCAGTAGGGACGAGACCAGAGCCTTTTCTAAGCGGGGAACAAAAACAATTTAATAAGATATAAAAGCCAAGTACATAATGATATTAGGGTATCCTGGTTGACGTTACACAAAATAAGAACAAATCGTCTCGAACAATACTAACAATAAGCGACATGCATTACAATTTCGACAGGTTCTCGCAACACGATCGACTGTCAACAAGATCAACTAACTGGGCTAGCAGCAAAAGCAGAGAACGGAGTCTGCAGTCCACTATAAATTCAAAGCAACCTACAGAGACCGGGCGCAGTGACAGTCCTTCCACACCGGCGACACTTGCGAGGTACCTTTGAAGTCGGCGTGACGCAATCAGTGGCCGGCAAGGCGTCGTATCTGGAAGCGGTGCTAGCTGTGTTGAACCTCGGGAGCTGCTCGGCGCTCTTGTCTAGAGACCGGAGCAAACTGCTCAAGGGCAGCATCGGGCCGTTTTTGTAACCTTCTAAAGCTCTTCCTCTTCACTTTTGGTAGCCCCGATGCATGCCCAAAGCTGGCGTGTACACTCTTGTTGCCATATAGTAGCTCATACTCTCTTAGCGGTCACCTTCAGCAGCAAACAATTAAAGCACACACAAAACACCACTCACGTATGCACTGGTTGCCGTCGTGGTTCCCACTGTGCTGGGGGATAATTTAATAATACAGACAGATAATTTAATAATACACAGAGCATCTCTCATGTAAGCACTTGTTACCACCCTGGCTTACAACATGCTGGCGGTCACCTTGAACGATATAAATCAAACCATACGCAAAACACTATCAGCGTAAGCCCAGAGTCTCACCTGGTCTCACATAGCTCAGAAGTGTTGCTATGCGGTTCAGACTCCGCATTCTAGAGTAAGCCGCTTGATACTACACACAAGAACAACGGCTTCACAAGGCCAAGCCATATTAAGACATAGGCGGATCTTATTTCCAATAGGATATCTAAAATGAAAGCATAAAGAAAGGACAGCGCCCTTAGGCTCTCCTATTCGTTCTTATAGCAAAAATGCGGCAGAAGCATGTTTCCACTTGGCGCTCATGGAAAAAAACTGTTTCCAAGCATGCTTTAAGACTATACATGCACAGCATAATTACTGACATAAGGTGACTTTTGTGATAAACACCTTACACCTTAAGTCATTAAAAGAATTCATTTCTGAATTTTCTCGCACAGCTACTTAAGCAGAATGAAAATAATTAGTGATATTTCTGATAGTGTTTCTCATTGATTCAGGCTCCCATATTATAGCTTCCCATTTCCTCGCCTATCACTGTCATAGGCACATAGCTCTCTGGAATAAAGGCCTTACCATGTGTCTTGTAGCAGCTAGTACCTTCAAGGGACCATAAGGCAAACAAATTTTTTTTGTTAGTATTGTGGGTGAGTGCTTAAGAACATCAGAAAGTTCAGTATTATCCCTGCTACTGCTATGTTGACCCAGAAATTTTGATAAATGCATGTTAAAGCCTGCGGCACCTGCAAGATATCCAGCAGACTCGGTGCAGTGACGTAGTTGAGCCGGCGGTATGCAGCAAGCCGGTAGGGTCACATAAGCACGTTTCTCCCCAGGCTTCAAAGGGCCTCGACGTCCTCCTTACCCTGTGAGAAAAACCATCAAAGTGCGCTCCCACATTTTGTACAGCTGACTGGACTGTCTGCCATTACAGAGAGGAAACGGCTAGTCGTCACTGGACCTGGTTCGGAAGGCAATTTGAACAGTTCTAATGGCATGCTGATCACATAAGCACGATTTAACTAGCAGTTTTCTCGGCACAATATAAGCACTATGTTTCTTGCATGGTTTAGTGTCCCTTTCAAAGGTTACATGGCATTACACTGCCTTTCAGTGCAATCCAGTTCTGGCCAAATGCAGCATGAAACAGGTGTTCTGTGATGGTGTGTTCTGCTTAAAAGTATGTTTGCTTCCTCTTTGTTCATTTATCATGTTTTGTAACTTCATTAGGCATTGCTTCACTTAGTAGCTTTCATTAAATAAGTCA
>CM023491.1:67895296-67944267 GCA_013339685.2 Hyalomma asiaticum
ACATGTGTCACTTTCACTTGTTTCCACGGCAAATTAAATGCAGATAGCAGCCAACAGCTCCGCATTTAGAGCTAAAATATCTGTTACAAGCATGACTGCTGACCAAAATTTAATAATAATTTGTTGTTTACAATTGATCGTTTTTGAGAACTATTACTAAACAAGTGCAATTAATGGGAGAGTTAGGGTATCAACTAAATTTTTCTTGTGATATCGATTTGTACTTCATAGGGCTGCTGATACTACAACAGGAATCTACTGCCAAAGACGTGTGTGCAAACGCTTTGTGCCATCTGCACCTACAAGAGCAGCTGACCACAAGTGCTGTGGTTTCATTACTTGCTCAGGAGGCTACATAAGGATCACCTCAGCCGACCTGTCATCCAATTGGAAGTGTCACGCTGTACAGGCACCTAACCATTGCCCATGCTGTTGATTTGTGCTTCACAGGTGAAAGCATCCGTGTCTAGGTGTTTGTATCTATGTGTGTTATTTGCCACCGCCGACTGGGTGTTTGCATGTATTATCATTTTTGTTACACCATGCTTAATTCTACCAACATTTTACAAGCCATTGAGGATTCCACGTGCAAAACACACACCTAAATACAGACAGTTCATCAGAGCATACTCCTGTAACATTGACGATAACTTTAAAAATGCTCTAGCATAACTGCAAACTTTGACTGCTCAGGTCTAGAGGACAAAGGAGGACTGCACTGCTTTAAGGCAGGGAAATAAGGGCCTAACTGAAGTGCAAGCTCAAGCTGAAAGCCAGATGAATGAGCGAATAGGAGGGCCCGTCAATCACTTTCAAGGACACAGCTGGTGAGATGGACTTGCAAATTGCTCAGGTCTCCTGTGTTCGTTTGGCCTACGAGACGCTGACATCACCCAATGCTGCACAAAAAGAAAATTATTTGTGGTGCTTTCCATTAAATACGTAAGATCCAATATTCTATGTTTGCTTGTGTTAAAGAACAGGCTGAGGAGGTTTTTGCACAACCTTCAACCATATGACTGCGTTCATTTTATGATTACCTAGTGAAATGCTGTTGAGTCCTCCTTAGAGCTTTCTTCTCCACAAGATATGCAGTGGCTGGAAATGCTTAGCTAGCTCTTCATAAGAGCTCCATATTGTTACGCGCTATTCCGCGCTGTTAACGGCGCATCCTGCCGAGCCTGGAGGAATGCACCAAGAAGATGAAGGCGACGATCAGAGCAGCGCTCGTGCTGATGCTCTGCCATCTTGTCTGCTGCTCTTTCCTTGTGTAAATATAATTTCTACACTCCTCTGGTTATTCTTATATTATTAATTATGTAGGTGTTGGGATGCAAAATGCATCTTTTTCTTCTCCAAAACACTGTAGAATGTGAATTTAGCTGTTACAAGGTGCTTCCAAATTCCAAATAACCTGCTCTAAAGTGCTCCAAAATGAAATTTCTGCTGCTTCAAAAATTGCTCCATATCAGATTGCTTGGTAGCATCACCAAGATCCTCTTAATCGGAAATAGTTGGGGTGGTCAGATGCAGTGTAATGCTTTCACATAGGCATACTGTGAAAACTGTAGCAAAAGCGAAGCTGTGCTGCTGTCGTTGATCGTGGAATAACTGGTAACGGTATCAAGTTAACTCTCACTGTCACTTACACGTGGCAGCGGGCTAAGGGCAAGAGTGTGTCTGCTTTTCATTTCTCTGCATCTCGAGACAAGAGACAGACGGAGGCTCTAAGGGCAAGAGCGTGTCTGCTTTTCATTTCTCTGCATCTTGAGACAGACGGAGGCTCTTTCTTTGGTTCTTTGTTCCTTACTTTCTTTCTCTCTGTGTTGCCCATTGAATCGTCACTATCATGCAAGTAATGGGCTTTTATTTGTGTCTATATTGTCTTTATCGTAGTCACAGTAATGTAGCATTAGGCTGACCCAGCTGAGTCTAACAAGCAATTTCCTCACTTAGTGCTTCGCACAACACAGATTCTCACAATGCGTGGGATCTGCAGGATTTTTTTGTTCTAAGTTAATCAGGGTATAGTTCAATGAGGTATGTGTAGTAGTGAGTGCAAATTATAAAAGCATGTTACATTTCAGATTAACTGTACCTAGCCAGTATAAGCTCATATAACCCACCTTAAAACAAAAAGGCCTGTTAAATCAGGGTATAGGTAATATACATACATCGCCATTAAGTGTGGCTTCACAATAGTGTGCATATCCCCTGCAAGAGGTGTTTCACATTATAGCGTAGCCAATGTAAGCTCATATAACCCACGCTAAGACTCAAGAAATGTTCACTTGGGGTACAGGTAATTTGCATACTTTTACATTGAGTGTACCTTCACGGCAGTGTGCATTCCCCACGTAAGGGCTGTTTCATGGCGTAGTGACCCTATGCTGCCAGAAAACCACTTTTACAGGTTACTCACATGTGGAAAAGAGTCTGTACTTTTCAATTACGTGAAAATTTCCGAAATTCTGGTAGACCATGTGATGCATTCACAGCTCAATTACACTTCGTTGCCCTACACAATGATTACAGGCATCTCACCTACATGAAAGCTGCACCTGCAGGTTTGACAAAGCATACCGCAGTTCAGTACTTTACTATTCCTCCCTTCATATTTTAAATGAGTATTGGAAAATCCTCGCATATCCTGTAGGCATTCTCATCCCATTTGCCACAAAAGGGTAATTTTATAAATTAATGTGATGAACTTGTAGCTGAGATAGCAGGTAACTTATCTTTTTGGCCTTGTAAAAGAACATGCCTGTATTGTACACCTCATGAATCCAACAGACATTGAGGCGAAGGAAGGCATAGGGGAAACTATTTGTAGGTTTTGCCTGTACTGTAGAAATTAAGACATAAATATAAAGGAATTAAAATGGACGAAATTCATCAGCAGCCAACCCATGTTGAGGTGGTCATGTGCTACGTGATACCGTTTGGCAGAAAAGTGTTCCACACTTGCCACCATGGCTATAAGTGTGGAACCCACGAATAAATGTACAGAAATACCCAATATAGGGGACGAGGGAATTCCCGCCATTGTAGCTCATTTGGTAGAGCATTGCACACATTATGTACAGGTCAGAGGTTCGGTCCCTGCATGTATGTTTTTTCGTCCACCTCAGGCAATTTCTTTCATCATCATCATCAGCCTATCTTATGTCCACTGCAGGATGAAGGCCTCTCCCAACACTCGCCATCCTTGCTTGTCCTGCGCGAGCTGATTCCATTCGATGCCTGCGAATTTCTTAATTTCGTCCCCCCATCTTACTCTCTGCCGCCCACGGCTCCGCTTATCCTCTCTTGGTATCCATTCCGTCGTTCTAAATGTCCATCGATTATCTAGCCTTCTCATCACGTGCCCTGCACATCTCCATTTCTTCTTCTTAGTATCGTTCATGATGTCAGCGATCCCCCGTCCCTTCTCTGACCCACACGGCTGTCTTCCTATCTCTTAGAGTAACACCTATCATTTTTCGTTCCATCGTCCGCTGTGTGGTTCTTAAATTCCTCTCTAGTTTCTTAAATTCCTCTCTAGCTTCTTTGTAATTCTCCAAGATTCCGCCCCTTAAGTCAGTACTGGCAAGATGCAGTAGTTATATAGTTTCCGCTTGAGTGATGGTGGTAGGTTTCCGTTCATGAGTTGGGAATGTCTCCCGTACGCGTGCCATCCCATGTTTATTCTACGGTGGATTTCTTTTATATGGGCAGGTGTTCCTGTCAGTAGCTGTTCTAGATATAGGTATTCGGTGACTTCTGATGTCTGGTTTTCGATCCTGAAGACACATCTTTCCGCCGTGCCACTTAGCATTATCTTCGTTTTCTGCATGTGCTTCCTTAATCCTACCTTAGCGCTTTCTCGGTCTAAGTCTTCAATCATCTTTTGCAGTTTGTCGCCATCATTGCTAAAGAGTACTATGTCGTCTGCAAATCGTAAGTCACTCAGATATTCGCCGTTAATCCTTAGCTCTTTCTCGTCCCAGTCTAGGCTTTTGAAGATTTCTTCCGAACATGCAGTAAATAGCACTGGAGAAATTTTATCTCCTTGTCTGACACCTTTCTGTATTGTGATTTTCCTGCTTTTCCTAAGGAGGAATAGGGTGGCTGTGGAATCTTTGCAGATGTTGGCTATTGTGTTACGTAGCTAGCACATATTCCTTGATGGTATAATGCTGCCAGAAATGCTGGTATCCCTACCGAGTCGAAAGTTGTATAGAAGGGTTTGTTGTATTCAGCGGATTTCTCGATTACTTGATTGATCGCACGTAGGTGGTCTATGCTGGAGTGTTCTTTTCTGAACCCTGCTTGCTCTCTTGGTTGATTAAATTCGTGTGGCCCTTATTCTGTTTGAGATAACTTTTCAATATTTTGTAAAATGCTGAGAGTAGACTGATTGGCCTGTAGTTTCTCAAGTCTAAAATCTCCAGTCTTATGTAATAGGAGCATGTTTGCATTTGTCCAGCTGACTGACACACTTGGAGTTTTGAGGCATAGTGTGTATAGTGTCGCAAGCTTTCTAGTTAGGTCTCCTCCATCTTTGATCAAGTCGGCAGTTATGCCATCTTCTCCAGCCGCTTTTCCGCGGGACATGCCCTGAATTGCTTTCCTAACCTCGTCAAGCAGTGACGCATGGAATTTTGGAGTCCTGCTCGACATTTAATACTCTCATGGTGGGGAGACTCGTGTTTGAGCTGTATAGTTCGGAACAGAAATCCTCGGCCACCTTGGCTATATCACTGAAGTTAGCAAATGTTCTTTCCCGCGCAAAGCTTCCTTTTAGTTGTTTTGATGCCGACTCCTTTTCTGACGGCTGCTTCTATTTCTTTCACATTGTGGTTACGTATGTCCCTGACTTTACTTTTATTGACGAGGTTAGACAGCTCAGCGAATTCTATCTTCTCTTAAGTTAGTTAGTTCTCATTTGTTGGCATTGTTTGATTAAATTTTTTGTAGATTCAGAGAGCTTACTCACAGTGTTGCCATCAATGCTTTGCCCCCTACTTCAATTGCTGCTTTGGTGATCAGCTTAGTAATATCTTCGTTCAGCTTAGTATTATCTTCGCTACGTTTAATTTCCAGTGACGGCCTGTCCGAGTCCAGAGGCTTTTGAGTCTTTTGTTCCCATACCTGTGCGGTCGCATCCGCGACTAGAAGCTCCGTTGATGCCGTCGTAGGTCCAAGGTTGGGTTGGTTCGGTCACTTGGGAGGTGTTGGTCATGGTGTTGCACTAGGAAGGCCAGTTCCTGTTCTGGTGGTCAGGTGAGTTACGCAGATGAGCCATGATGGTGGTGGGAGCCCGTATGCATCGTTTGTCCAAATGCTCCGTCGGGGGAGGTGGTGCAGTGTGTGGTTAAGTCAGGCGAGGGTATAATTGTTAAAGGGAAGCAGGGAAAATGAAAAGATACCTCAGGAGCGTAGAGAAAAGACAAAAGACACAGAAAAAGAAATTGCACTCAAGGATTCGAACTCGGGACTCCTTGGTCTAACTACAAAAGCATGGCCAAGTCATCTGGGTTGCCCGGTTGCCGATGTGTTTAAGAACAGATTCCTGCTGCGCCCTCTCACGAATGGTGACGCGATGAATTTCAAAATGTCCACGATGCAGCACTTTTGCCGATTTTAAATACCAGGAAGGCATGGCTAATCGTCTCGACTGTGTCGCGTCTGTTTCTGCCATATTCTTCCCTCGATCATGCTTAGTTTTGACAGTGCGCATCTTGTCTTTATTTTTCCCCTTTTTTTCTCTCTCTCTCTACTGCAGCAAGGTGGTTGTCTCAGGGAGATAGAAAAAAGGAGGGTGGGGGAGGAGGGTGTAAACCAAGAAGTGGGAAAAGGATGCGTAGCAACCTAGCTCAAGCTCACGGAAGCACCGCGATAATTCTGTGTCCGTTGATCGGCGTTAGAGCCTGCGTTGCAATATGTTGAAAGCGGTTGCTGAATTCTTGGGAGTGCTACGGCCTTGTAGTTAGAGAGAAGCAAAACTTCTCCTTTCATTTATGCGCGATTGCTACACTACAGCTAAAAACTACATATAATTTGCCCTATGCCTTCCTTGGACTCACTGCAAATGGGATTCATTACATTGTATCAAACAAACAAGCCCTTGATCAATTTCCCTCTCGTTAAACATGTACACAAGTACCCCCGCATACACACCTTTTCACACAAGAGGGTTGTCCCCTGTCAAGAGTTTCCTTGAGCGTGCAAACATGTTACTTCTTTTACACTCTGAAACCAAGTTACAGTGACCATTGTGATGTCATTTATATTTTGTCCCTTCAAGAAATGGAACCTTGATGGGCACACCAATCAGTGGTAGCTGCTGAGAATCATGTTCATGTAGTGGCCTGTACAGTGAATCATTGCCCTGATATTCTCGCATGCCTCAGGCATTGTTTCACCATTCAGAGACCAGTAGGTGGCTTCTGCAGTGAGAAGGTCTAAATAATGGTAGAATTTTACATTTATTGAGCTTTACATTTACTGCACAGCAGCACTGGTGCTTTTTGTGATTAAATGCACAATGTTTTTCAAGCAATTATGGTTGCCCAGCTACATTTTACACCTTCTTTTTCCTGCAGAAGTGCTATAATTACAAGGAGCTTTCCCACTTGGCAGAGAGATCAACATTATTCAAGAGAGAAAACCCCAGAAAAGGATTGAAGACCCATCTCATCTGCAGCAGGAGAGAGCACTGCTGCAGTGATCACAAAGTATCAGACAGAAATAAAGTTCCCGCATTTTCACAATGATCCATTGGCCTGCTGGCTTTTCTGAAACTGTGAAATAAAGTATTTATGACAGACAGTGATTCAAGGGTTAATTTAGAATTTTGATTTAGCGGAAGAATTTTCAGGGGGGGGGGGGGTGAGGATTCAAATGGAGGGGGGCGTATAAATCCCTTCATTCGTGACATTCCACTAGATCACATGCACACATTATGGGACAACTTAAAATAGTGCTGCGAGGACTAAAGGCTGTCATATTTCACATTGGCGGTAATGTGTAGCTTTCCAAGGAAATTAAAATTAAGCAGGGTGAACAAATGTTTTACGTCTAATGTGGAGCAGTTGTAGGTATAGCGCTTAGAAAATGAAATACGGTACTCTGACCACGTGGTGGCCAGTGCACTTTGTGCTACTGGGGCGCACTGGATGATCACAGAAAGACCTAGCTGAATCAACACTTCAAACAGTGTCCCACTTTCACCGAGCACTGCAACAAATTAGTTCAGTGTCCCCAGCGCAAAGGTATGACGTAGAAAGCATTGGCAGCCATGTGCTCCGAGTATCGAATTTCATTCACTGAGCACGATACAGTGCTCCCCTTCAGTTGATAGTTGGCGTTCATGTTGTCTGCTTCTGTTCTCTTGTGTCAACGTATTTGTACCTTACTTTAGCATTGGGATAAAAACTTTTCTTGCTTTTATTACAGATATAGAAAAAAAATGTATGCTGACTAGAGTGAGTTATTTCTGGTTCGGCATAAGAGGCTGTTGTACAACAACGACAGGAGTAAACCATAATGCTTCCTGACAAAAGACAAAAAAATAAGGCGAAAGGCGCGAAGCTGTTTGTCCTCTCCAAGGACTGCTGCTTCCTGATAGGAAAATTCATGGTTCAGGCTGCCAGCATGGTTTCTAGTGGTGCAGAGGTGTTCTGTGGTCACATGGCGACACGTGGCAGTGCGGAGCATCATCCTCTCCTCTTGGCGCATGATGCATATGAGAAGAGAGGAAGCGACGCTCAGTTTGAAATTCAAGCACCTTCCACGGTGCGTAGCAATGCAGTTCTTGGCAGGCATGATCGTGAGCACACAATGTACACAGTGCATTTATCAGCTCAAAATGGCCAGACCTGGTGAGGGGCCCTTGAAGTCCTGCATGCTATATGGTAAAACCGAATTGCAAGGTTCCTGTTCGACCAATACATAATGGCAAGTGCAGTACAAGGTGTTGGTTGATTCTTTGAACCTTTACTAAACACGTCACAAAGTAGAAAATGTGGTGGCCATGACAATGGGTGCCGCAAATCTCTGCTCCCACAAAGGGCATGCCACCTACGTGAATGCAGAGATGGAACTTTTGGAAGCCATATGTAATAGCTGTGGATACAGAGCCGAGAGAAAAATATGAAAGTGCCCAAACACACAGTTGTACACAGCAGCATCTACAGAACTTCAACCTGCATAATGTGCAGGTGTGCACTCAATCTGATCAGCTTGATGACCATTTACTTTTTAGAAAGGCAGGACACAAAACGGCTGTTTCCACATCTACACCATGTTTGGGGTGCACTTGTGGTCCAGGCTAGCTGGTGATCTTGATGGGGCACTAGGGGTGGAAAGTCCTTGGCCGTGGGCACTGCTGGCCTTGGTTTCAGCGATGTTTGTTGTGGAGGTTGGTGTGGCCTAGTTTTACATGAGCCTGTGCCAGTAAGATGCTCCCCACGACAAAGAGTGCACGTTGGCATGCAAAGGGCCCATTGCATGCTATGCTTCTCACCACATTGCCAATAACAATCCAGTTTTTGGGAGAGGGCACACACCGTACATGTGAGCTGGCTTCTGGAAATTAGTACAGGCATGACGGCTGCCCTTGCACTTGGTGCATCACTGTACCACAGGCATGTATTTTATGGTTGGGGAGCATATAGGACCAGAGGTGAACGTTATCAGGATAGCAGCTGCTTTCACCATGGATTGGGATGCTATGATTTTGGCTTCTGGGTTGCAACACCTTAGGTCGCTTATGAATCCCTCTGGCGCCTCATTCCAGAATGGCCTGGAAATTCTGACTGCGCCGCTGGTAGGGCCGAGATGTACGCAAGTACAGGGTGCTGCTGATGTGCGGTTCGGCCATTATTGTGCAGCTCCGGTGCGGCATGCAGTGCTTGTAGAATACTTGGAGCTGGGTGCTTAACGGGGACAAGCCCGCCTCACGGGTGGAACACAACGCGGGACGCATGATACAGCACGCATGATGCATTACGCATTTGCTGCATCTCATCGAACGCGTCTCGAACGGTCGCAGAAGTAGCGTCGGGCGATCGACGTACGTACTACGTACTGGCCTTGCTAGCATTTGGATGCACCGGAACATAGGTCGCTGAGAGGGCGTGATTTCTGCAGAGGTGAAGCACAAGGTCGATATAGTCCCGCCGGTCAGTCCACTGGCTCATTGTACTGGCGAGGGGGGAGCGCAGCACGTCGGCAAGGCCCGCTGGGAAGAGGTGAGGCTTGGTGCAGCGTCGTGGCCGCCAAAGGCGGTGTCACGTACTGGACAGATCACCGGGTTCATTATTGTGAAACAGCGCCACGAAAGTAAGACGAAACGCGGAAAGAAAAGACACAAACACAAGCGCCGAACTCCCAGTTAAGAGTTAGGCGCAGGTGTTTGGCCTTTCGGCGTTTCGTCTTACTTTTGTAGCGCCGTTTCACAATAATGAACCCGCGCTCGGACTAGCCCAGTTACCAGCGCAGATCATCGGCAACATCCAAAAGATGGTAGCGGTTACGTTGGTAGGTTTCTAGTCACATCCTACTAGATCCGTTGAGCGGTTTGGTGAGTCCTTGGAAGGATTTAGCGGGGCACAGGAACCAGGAAATGATGGAAGCGATATGATGAACGTCCATTCACTCTGGCACAACCAGCGAGAGATCCGTCGATCGTCGAAGGACACCGTCGAGCCATCCAACAACCGAACCACGCTGAAGATCACGCGACTGGCACCATCCGAACCACGACGATTCGAACTCGCTGTACCTAGGGAGCCTACATGACAGGCAGTCATGCTGGCTCCATGGCTGGCTCCCTAGCCGTGCAAGCGTGAAAATCCCCAGAAAATTCTGTCCCTGAGTTTTAGGTCACGTGAGTTGATGACGTCACGGATCAACGGCCTTCATTTAGAAGCACGCCGGCGCGCGGGAGGGATCCCCCCTCCGCGGCGTGCTTCTAAATGAAGGCCGTTGATCCGTGACGTCACCAGGTCACGTGACCTAAAACCTAGGGACAGAGTTTTCAAACGGCGCCTACGTCACAATGGCGCGTCGTCTGCTGCCCTCACCCTCACACCTGCACCAAGACGGCACCTTCAACGGGGCGGGTGCAGGAAAATCGTCAACCACCGCTGCACCTTTCCTGCGCCTTTTGAAACGAACGACGTGGTTCCGAGGGTGCCATCCCAGCACCTCTGGAACGAATGACAAGGTGCGGCACCTCGTGAACTGGTTCAAGGGGTGCAGGTGAATCGAACGGACCCATAGTACACTAATACTTTCCAGTGGCACGACCGCGCCTCGCTGCCTGACGCACGCACCGCCGCTGTTTTAACGTAATTCAGGCTGGGTTTGCAATTATTTTCCGGGTACTTTATAACCGCATTGGTGTGTTAAAGCTGCTCGCATGATTTCGGGCCTCTCAGCAAGAAAAGCTAGTAGCAGACGAAGGCCAGTCGATGCGCTGCAACTTTTTTTTTTTTTTGGCCGTTATGGACCATTCAGGCAATGTGGCTATTTCGCGTGTACTAAATTTTGCGAAACAATTGTTATTCGTGAAACCAAATATCCGCGTGATATTCGTGATCATGAAAAACACGTTGTACGCAATATAAACTATCAAAAATCAGACACGAAAGCAGATAATTTTTACAACACATGATGCGCAAAAAAAAAAAAAAAGCGGACTCGAAAGTGTTTTTAATGTCCCACACGATTTTATTGCACGCGTTTTTCATTTGCACAAAAATTAGTCGTGCAGCTTCAATGCACGAAGCAAGCTGTGTAGAAGTACAGCTAAGTTAGTCTGCTTAGCTTGAGGTGGTGTGCTGCTTTTCTCTTTGACAGCACGTTTGCTTTCTTCAAGCCTTTGATAAAAAAATGAAGTCGTGTGGTGACATAAAAGCCGACTATGCGAGGAGTCAGACACTGCGTGAGCGCTGCATCCCACCTTCAAGGAGCGGCGCAATGAATCATGTGCAGGATGTCCATCACGCTCTCCCGGTGAACTTTTCGTGCACTAAAACAATTTGTGAAAATATCTTCAAGCCTTGAGATAAAGCGAAAGAGTTCGACTGACGGGTAGAGCAAACCGCCCTGATCAATGTGGCGTACAAATGCTGCAGCATGCAAGCGGCGCCCTTCTGTTGGAAGGCTGTCATTACATGCAGAACACTTGCTGGGCAGCACACACTTTCTCGCCACATATCCGGAAATGTAATAAGTCAGCCTTGAGTCGTTTCTCTGGACGTGGTACTCATGTTCCACAGATTCACTGCCACATGAATCTGAAGGTCCCGCTTGCTTTTCCGTGCAAAGCTTCATTTTGTCGATCAGCTGTTGCTTTGGGGTTTCTTCCCTGTCCCCAACGTCAAGGAGAGAACCGATGACATCGCCTTCTGCATTCCCACCTGCAACACTGCGTGCCAAATTATAAAAAGAGAGACTGTGAACAGCGAGCAGTGCTGTAGCGCGGGTAACAACAACGGACTCAGCAGGTTCAAACAATGGAATGCTTTATTAACGATAGCGCAGGTGCTTTTATTCCCTGTGAATCCGCAAGAGCATGCGCACTTCGGGGTGCGATAAACGGGCTTACCTTGCCGCGATACGGCACTTCCTCCCCCTTATAGAAGCCTAGCCTGTCGGGTGGCCTCCTTGTGCGCGTAGAACGCCTAGGAAGTTCTAAGCCCGCCGTTACACTGGAGGGTGCTTCACTGGAAGCCTGGGATGTACCAAGTGATTGGTCTGACGATGGTTCAGCGTCTTCCACTGCCGAAGGTTGATCAACCTCTGTGACTTGGTTGTCTTCGGGCAGAGTTGCGTAGAATTCTTGCTTTACTTCACCCTCTGCGAGCCGTGGCCGCACTTGGTCCACGCGACGGCGCTGCACCCCTCCTAGCTGCGGTGTCCACCGTGACGATACGCCTACCTCTTGTTGACGTCACCGTGCCGGGTAACCATCTCTGGCCGGCTTGGTTGTACTGCCACGACCAAACAAGGCGCTCCCGGTGAAAAGATTTGTGACAACGGTGCCGGGGGTCTGCTTACCGTGGGATCCCGTGCCACCTCTTCATCTGGAAAATGTGCACTTAGACGGGTCCTGGGCTGGAAGCCGAGCAACATCTCTGCGGGCGACTTCCCATCTCGAGTTGCTCTGTAGCGTAGCAAAAATTTGGAAATACGAGTGAGCAGACTTCCATGCTTATTTTTCTTGATACCTTCTTTAATGGTGCGCACCGCACGCTCAGCCAATCCATTTGACTGGGGATAGTATGGAGCAGAGGTAACATGACACACATGGTTATCTTTGAAAAATCTTTCAGTCACTGAACTGTTAAACTGTGGCCCATCGTCGGAAACGACTGTATGGGGCCGACCAAAACGCGCGAATATCCCTCGCAATACTACGACTGTAGTTTCTGCACTTGCTGTCTTCAGGGGTACTGCCTCTATCCATTTCGTTTCCGCATCTACCACCACCACCAAGATCATGTGACCTTCCACTGGCCCTGCATAGTCGATATGCAGGCGAGACCAATGTTTGTCGGTTTTCGGCCAGCTTGAAGGGACCTGTCCCGCTGGCATGGCCCGACATTGCACGCATTGCTGGCAGCTTTGTACCAGCTTCTCTATGTCGTGGTCCAATCCCGGGTACCAAAACAACGTACGAGCCAGGCGCTTCATTGAAGTCATGCCTGGGTGGGTGTCGTGAAGTTCTCTCAGAATAAGGGCCCGCACGGTCTCGGGCAGAACTACACGATGACCCCAGTATATTAGCCCTTTACTCACAGTGAGTTCGTATCTGCGGGTGAAGTACGGCTGAAGGCACTGGTGCTCCGGCCCCAGCTGGTTTGGGCAACCACTAAGAATCCATGTCTTCACCTGTCGGAGAAGCACGTGCTTGCTTGTGCTCTCTGCCAATTGCTGCGCGTGAAGAGAAAAATCTGTTAAAGCTTGCGCATGTAGCACGTATTCGCCGGGATCATCTTCCCCAGAGTGCCCTTGCTCCGGCAGCGGAAAACAGCTCAAAGCGTCGGCATTCGCGTTCAATGGCCCTTTCCGGAATTCTATGTCATACTGATACGCTTATAAAAGGAGCGCCCAACGCTGCATCCTGGCCGCCGCCATCTGTGGAATTGGCTTCTCTGGATGGAACAGCCCTGTCAACGGCTTATGATCTGTTATCAAACAAAATTTATTGCCGAAAAGATAGTCTCTGAACCTTGTCACACCGAAAACTAGGGTGAGCGCTTCCTTTTCCAGTTGCGAGTAATTGCGCTCCGCCGGCGTCAAGGTTCTTGAGCAAAAAGCTATCGGATAGTCTTCGCCGTTGATGCGATGGGACAGCACTGCGCCCAAACCAACCGATGATGCATCGCATTCCAGTCGAAGGGGTTTTTGCGGGTCATAGTGGACAAGAAATTTATCCTTGCCTAAGGCACCCTTTGCTTCTTGAAATGCGTGGTCCTGGGACGGCCCCCATTGCCATAGCACCCCATTTGCCAGCAAGCGATATAAGGGAGCCAGTATCGTTGACAAGTTGGGAAAGAATTTAGCATAATAAGTAATTAAGCCCAAGAAAGATTTCAGCTGGTTTACCGATGTTGGCTTCGGCGCGGACGGTACCGCCTCGAGGTTATTTTGCAGAGGATGAAGACCTTTGGCATCGATGCGGTGCCCCAGGAACGACACTTGTGCTTCCCTAAACCGGCACTTGGCTTTGTTCAACTTCAGGTTGTGTTCACGAAGCCGCTGAAACACCTGCCGCAGTACCGATGTGTCGTTTTCCTTCTCTGCCACAATGATGTCGTCGAGGTACACTTGAACATTCGGCAAACCTTGCAACATGCGCACGACATTATCGCTCAATGAAGACACCAGCAGAGCTCGGCGTTTGGGCGTTTCGGTAATTCCATTGCCCTCAAAATAAGCTTCCAGCCGTATCCTGTACGTGCTCCAACTGCTCACCGTCTCGTCGAAAACTGGGGGGCGAGATGCCATCGTTGGATCCTGTCACTCGCAGACCATGCTCACATGAGGTCCCACCCTCGTCGCCACTGCGTAGCGCGGGTAACAACAACGGACTCAGCAGGTTCAAACAATGGAATGCTTTATTAACGATAGCGCAGGTGCTTTTATTCCCTGTGAATCCGCAAGAGCATGCGCACTTCGGGGTGCGATAAACGGGCTTGCCTTGCCGCGATACGGCAAGCAGAAACTGCTGTGGCGTCGGGTGTGAGTTGCAGCCGGATGAAAGCCTCACGATTCCGAAAAAGTTTTCCACTTTATCTTGGCTCAGCCTGGATGTCAACAAATAGCGAAACCCAACTTGCTCACGCAAATAGCGAACGAGCTCTAGAGTACTTGTTAAAGTAACTCTTAAGCCCTCAGCACTAGACTCGCTGAGAAACTTTTTATCAGCATGCCGCTCCCAGGCGTCCAGGAAACTGAGCATTTCCTTACCCAGGTGAAAATGTGCAGCTGGGAACCTAACTGGTTTTAACAGGAAGTAACTGGAATCAACTGGTCCCAGTTCAAAGCCAACTGGTCCCATTTGGAAGCTAAATGGGAAGCAAGTGGTCCCAGTTACAGGTGAACTGGGGAGCAACTGGCACCAGTCGGGACCACTTCAACTGGGGACAACTCCAAGTGGTCCCAGTTGCCGGCCAAATGGTACCAGTTAGAAACGAAGTGAGGGCCAACTGGTTTCCGCTGCGCCCATTCGGACACCAACAGGAGCCATAACCAGTTCTACTGGAACACGGTGCAAGACTTGCACCGTGTACTGGAACCAGTTGCCTTGACGGTCATTATTAGTTTCGTATCTGATTTGTTCGAAGAAAATAGAGTAAACAATTAACAAATGCATGCGCGAAGGTTATAAAAAAATAAAATTAATTTGCGCAAATACCGCAATATTTATTGACAACAAGGAGCCGCATAACAGAAAATTCAGAAGCGCCTGTGCGCAAGTTTCGTAGAGCACATGTGGATGAGCCAAGGCGAGGCATAGGTGCGGGCCGCTGTGCTGTGGCACATGAGAGGTTTTGCGCCGAGGAACGTGTGGTTGTTGCCTGTGTACTTAATTTGTGCTTCGTTATTGTTGGACGTGGCACCTGTGGAAGAGATGACACTTCGGACGAGCGCATGACAAGCTGTTTTCGCCCGTGACAACACGCTTGTGGATCGATTTTGTGCAAACGACTTGGCGCTGCTTTCCTTGGTGCCGATGCTAGCATTTGAAGGTGAGAGATGCCTCCGTGTATGAATTTTTACATTGAAAAGTGCTTCGAAGTTACTGCATTGAGTTGAACTTTTAATATCAGCCAGTGGCTGTTTGACGTTTGGCCTTTTTGGTATGGCTGCATGTTGATAGGGTAACGAAGAAACGCGCTGTGCACAGCCCCGCACCAGGGAATCGCAAGTTGGGCTTGTGCTGGATGTTGTTACGATTCCACCAATTATAATAAAGAAGTCCAACGTAGTCGTGGACGCAGCGTATGACACTAACGTAAGACGACACAGCGTAGGCCTCGCGGCCAAGAGCGTAACAACATCCAGCCCAAGTCCCACGATTCACTGGCGTGGGGCTGTGCACAGCGCGCTTATTCTTTACAATAGCAGTGATTTTCTTTTAACTTTGCTAACAGCGTGGAAATACAATTGCTTTCAGGTGATAAAGTACGTTCACGGCCCACGAAACATCCAAGAGTTTGTCGCGCCTCCAAGAAAGCATTCAAGAAGATTCCCAGCCAGAGCACAAGCTGCAATATTTCTAATAAATGTCACGTTTCAGCACCGAGCTTCTTCTGCTGTATGATCGACTTGATCTACAGATTTCGCAGCCAGAAGTTGCCAACTCTTCACTCATTAAATAATGATGTATGGCTCTAGCTGAGTATAGTTCACAATCTCTGTTACGCATGTGTAACAGGGGCAAAAGTTTCACGCCGCTGCTACTGGCCTCACATAGGCTAGGTGAGTAGCAGCGGGGCCAATTGGAACCAGTAGCAATGGGGACCAGCTGGGACCAGCTCAAGTGGTTTATGGTCAAATTCCCATTGGGGACCAGTAGCAATGGAGACCAGTTGGGACCAATTCAAGTGGTTTATGGTCAAATTCCCAGTGGGGACCAGTTGCCAGTGGGTCTCATCTGGGACCCATTGCAACTGGTCCCCACTGGGAATTTGACCATAAACCACTTGAAATGGTCCCAGTTGTTTCCAGTTGCAATATTTTCACCTGGGTAGTGCTTTTCTCACCTGCAGAGTCGGGTCTGAGAGCCTCGGCTGTGTACCTTGCTGACATCACAGCAATCAGTGACTTCATTCTCATGAAGAACTTCTCGGTCGCATCAATTTTACCACAGCTCCTTTCCCGCTGAGTACGGTAAAGAAAAAAATGCTCGCAAAGGACCATGCCCAAACAACTGAAATGCATAACTTGCCCGCATTTTTTTCGAAATGTTTGGGGCTTATGTGGACGCTGGTTATTCCAGGCATTGCTTTCATTGTGACTGCATTACTGTCCAGTTTCAGAGCTTCTCTTGCAAACTGCATCGAAACTTCGCCATCAGGGGTGTCAAAAGTTGTGGTAAGGAGTCTGTTTCGAACGTTTTTGACTAAATGAGGAAAATCAGAAAAAATGTGTAAGAACCGACTATTGTCAACAGGATGTGGCTTCTTGCAGATCACCTCCTTCAATGAAGCCCTGATGTTAAAGATGCGCCACATTTTCCGGTTCCAAACTGCTGCATCACATGTTATGTAGTCCACAAAGAGGCCGGCTCTTTCTGCTAAAACTGTGGACTCCAGAATAATTTTGGCCAACAGGTCCCCTTTCACGTTCTCGTTGCTCCCGAAAACACCAATAACTTGAGTCCAGCTGCCAACCAATGGTACAAACATCACGACAAGGCCATGATTGCATGGCAATGTTTTGTCAAAAGGACAGAAAGTTGAGCGAGTTGGTAACAGTCCATAATCAAAAGAAGAGGCGTGCAGGACACGGACACAAGAAGAGCAGTGAACAACACAGTGTTGTTCAGAAGAGCAGTGTTGTTCACTGCTCGTCTTGTGTCCGTGTCCTGCACGCCTCTTCTTTTGATTATGGAATGTTTTGTCTTTTTCGGGCGTATACGGGCCGAGGTCCACAAAACCTTCAATCATCGCACCTGTGGTCACAGACAAGTGTTCAGCCAGTTTCATTTCGTCGATGATTAATCCACCATGTCGATGGAACACATCCACGTGGGCAGCTTTCTTTTTCAACACACTCAGCATCTTTTCGTTGAACCCATAGCCGCTTCTGTACTGAGCAATGGATTTGCGGAGCGTTGATTCACTTGGGAGTGCCAAAATGTCCTGTCTTCGCATATAGTGGTAGAGCTTTGGGCTTCTCATTTTAAGCAAAATGCATTCAAGCATCCATTCTTTGTCGTGCTTCATGCCCTGCAAGCTCTTCCTTTTGGATGCCTCGAAGCACTGCCTGACAGCAAGCTGCTGCTTTGGAGACAACAAGCTTATCTTTTAAAGACGATAGTCTTTCTTGGGATACTTCAACGCAGAAATTTTGGTCTGTCTGTGTGTGTGTGTCTGTCCTGCTGCGAAAGGTGAACCCCTTACTCAACGACCACCCAGCTTGAACTGGTGGCGACCTTCATACTTCCGAACACAGTCGGCCAAAAAGCAAATATTACGCATGTCTGAGGCGCAACATCAATACGTAAGTATTAGACGGTGTGTTCCTTTAGTAGAAAATACATAGATGCGTAATTCTAAAGACCCTAGTGCTTGTTAGGATGCGCAAAAGCGGACGTTTCCTGTACTAGGAAAGCTTCTTGCGTTTCCCGAAACCCTTATCTCACGCTCGTGCCGAACGGAAGGCAGCGGAATGGCCGCCCGCCACTCCGGCCGGTCCCTTTCTCCCCTCGCGTCTCTTCGTTTTCCCTCTCGCTTGCGCAACTCCTCGGGGGAAATAGAAACACGCGAAACGGGACTCATGTAGTACAGCCGGTAGAAGGCTATCGTCTTTCGACAACATTTGCAGCGAAGCACGGAGATACGCGGCCAATTTTTTAGCGAGTACTTCGTCAGCTGTTGCAGCGCACTCGCTTTTGATTTTCTTGATGTCTAAGGCGAGCTTGTCTACCTTCGATAAAAGCCGTTGGTTTTTTCGGGTACATGCTTGCAGCTTCTTCGAAACACTGCCACGGCACCGTGATATAACATTGTGGCTGTTTAGGTTCCCTTCTCGACGCCTTTTGAGACGCCACTGCCGCCTAACAAGGGCTTTTCTTACATACTTGCAAACGACACAAGCCATTCCTTCGTTCGGTGCCTTGCCTTGGCAGTTAATGCTGTAAACTGCTCTTGCCTCGCACTTAATTTGGCCTTGCAATCTCATTGTTAGGTTGGTTGTTAGACCGCTTTCATCTCGTGATGCTGCGCCTTTGCAGATATGCATGTCATGCGCTTCCTGCACTGTGGTTATAGCATCTTGAATAGTTGCCACAGACGCTCCAGCCACCTGCTTACCTAGCACGAACGTCTTCGAGTGCAAAGCACCGACACTGTTTGCAGTGACGAACACGGCTTTTTCCACAGTGACCTCACCTGAAAGCGAGTCGAGGGAACATGAACATACTCCGTCTGCGTCGTGAAGTTCACGTAGCGTCCAGCGCTTCCCAGGCATTTTGAGTTCCATCACAGCAGCGACAGACGCGGCCGCACAGACTTCATTGCCGTTCGTAGGTTCGTCAGTGTCTGTCACCTCTGCAACCTCCCCAAGTGCCTTTTTTCGTTGCGGGACTTCGTCATTGCGCTTCCTTTTTCGCTCATTCCTCTTGGGAGTGGGCTGCTTGCTCAGGTAAGCTGGCAGACTCGGCAAAATTGTGGGGACTGCGTCCGGAGTGAGCGTAGGCGTCCCACGTGGAATGCGAACTTCCTCACCATTTATACGGTGTACGTAGTCCCTGACAATGAAGCGCTGCTCAAAATGCAGCTCACATACCGCGCAGTCTGCGGTTAGCGGCTTGTCGGCTCTATGTAGGTTTCTTTCCCACGTGGATCTCCGTTCCGGGTCTGCAGGCGCCTTGAATATCGACAGCTTCTTGCGCTGTTCGCGCGTATCCTGTGCTGCAGCCTGGAGCATAGCAGTGATTGAGACGTTGCTTTGCACTCATTGATGCAAGTGGCCACGTTCACATAAGTACAGGCACGAAACACAACCACGCAGAACGAAAAGCCAGAACGAAATGCAGTGGCCGTGCGCGCCCAAACCGGTAACCTTCAAGATTGGTGGACGACAGCGCCACCGCTTCGGGTTCCATTCACTGGCAAGCATCTATATGTCGTACACCCAACTTTTGTTATCAGCTTCTAGGCACCTAGGGACAGAATGTCTAGGGATTTTCGACAGTGGCGCCGTCACTTGGCTCGTGGTTTCCTGAGCATGCTTGGTATTGCACTCCTATTCACTCACTCAAAGCTGCTTATATAACGAACTTTTAGTTGGCCAGACAGTGGTCCTGGGTTTACTATCTACAAGAACAACACGACAAACTGCTTGCTATTTTGTGAGCAAACGTTCCTTCTTTGTCACCTGGAAACAGGATTACAACATGCAAAGATAGGACGGCCACTTTGTGACACAGCATGTAGTGCCTTGCTGATAGTTGTTCAAAGGTGCATGCCTAGAGGTGGTGTTACTGGCACTTTGCTCAGAGCAAATAGATGCTTGCCATTCACTGTGACCACGGCCGGTCTGGACGCGCGCGCTCAGAGCGAGCGCGCGCGTCCAGACCGGCCGTGCTGTGACACGCGAAGCAAGGCGGCGCCCCCTCCGCTCATTGCACTGAGTTCTTTTAGCTCCCTGTAACTATAGTCTATAGAGGCTAGAACAGCCTCTATAGCTCTGCTGTATACAGTGTTCTAGAACTGGGCAGTGTGCTCACTGCCGTATCCCTGCGCCGCGCCGCCCTGGCCCCTCAAGTCATGGAGGAAAGAAAAACTTGGAGGAAAGAAAAGTTTTTCTTTCCTCTATGCCTCCTCGAGTGTCGCCTGCTCCGGCGCCCGCCAGGGGCGCTGTCGCCCGTATCACCTGCAATGTTCCCTCGGTTCCCTTGCGCGGCTGCCCAGTCGCAGTTTCCTGAGCGTTATACCTTATTACGACTGTGCCGTACCACGACACGCTGGCGCGTCTTATTCGTCTGTATTCGTAGCAGTATGCCCGTTTGCCTTGTGTGCTTTACGTTGTACTCATAACACTTTGAGTCAAAATGCATAGCCGCGGTCGAAATTACTGCTACGCACCCGGGTGCCGAACTGGCTACAGTCGTAATATAGCTTAATGTTGCACCACATATGTTTGGAGGAACTTAAGCTCATAAGGACAGAAAGTTGAGCGAGTTGGTAACAGTCCATAATCAAAAGAACAGGCGTGCAGGACACGGACACAAGGAGAGCAGTGAACAACACGAACGCCGTGTTGATAATGTGTCACTTAATTTTTTGACAGGAGAATCAACCAGCTAGCAATATTTCGGTTCACTAGAGGAGCCCGGAGACCCAGCTCATCGTCAGCTGCATGTAGCTCTCTCAGGATTCTTAGAGTACTTCGCTACTTGGGAGCAGCATACGGGTGGAGCTGGAGAGTTCTTGATCTAATCAACAGCGAGTGGCCTGCGTGTCACGATCTCAAGCACCCTCGACTTCTTTTAGTACCTTCGGAATTTAGGGTATACGTACATCGTGACAGCTCGACTAGGTCAGGACCCTATCGAGAATTTGTTCAGAATTGTCCGTCAGGCCTCTGGTTGTAACGACCACTCTACTCTCACACAGTTTCTCATTACAATGAACTGATTGTCATTTTATAATCTAGTTAAAACTGTAAAATATGGGAATGTAGACCCATGTGCGGTGAGTGCTTTGCTAGATACTAAAGCGACTATAGCTCCAGCTGATTTCCCAGCAATAACTTATGGGATCGGGTAGATGCATTGATTGATTCAGACAATTTACCTGGCGCCGAAGTGGCGCTGTCTGAAGCTGACCATGATGAAAACGTCGAGAGATGCGACTCTCGAATAACTTTAACTACGTGGCAGGGTATGTCGCACGAAAGTGCATTATGAATACAAAGTGCCGAACTTGCATGGATGACCTAACTGTCTGCAGGAGCTGAAACCCCTGGGCTTGCTGCACTGACACTGTATAAGGTCAGATATGAGGGCTTCTGTACCCACGTGGCACGCATTTTTCTCTTGTGAAGATGCTAGAGGGCATTTTCACTGCATGCTTCATGAAGAAATGCTGATAGTGTCTTGGATGTCCTGAGCTTAGTGAAGACCAAGTGCGCACACAAAATTGGTTGCAGTGAACATGCAGCTGAACTCACGAAAAATGTAATTAGTTTTTATATTACGACGCGGCTACACTTCTTCGCAAAGGCAGTCAACTTCGAGAAACGAGAAAAGTAAGAGATCAATGCACCGAAAGATAGCTTCGTGAGGAGAGTATGCAAGACGCTTGAATTCATTTTTTGAACATGCCGCCTATCAAACCTGCTCTTCGCGGTGTGCGCAAGTGCATATAATCAAATTCTTCATGTAGTGTACAATTTCTTCAAAAACAGAGAGCTCTTTTATTTGTGTTCAAACTGTGCTATTTTTGTTCATATTTCTTTTGTAGTGTTGATTATTTTTAATTTCTAGTGATTTATGCACTGATATAGTGTTTTATTGCAGAGTTGATTTCGATGGTGTGTGTGTGTGCATTTGTATCTTCCAATTGTATAATACCCACCAAATGCCCTCGGATGTTTTCGGTTTAAAAAAAATCTAATACATGATCACCTCAAATCGTAAAGTAGTGGCAGGCCCGGGAAGGCTCTACGTTTCAGGATCGCCGCAGATGGCGTAAAAATCAACCGCGGCGCGTTCCATCAAGTTGCGCGCAGAGTGGAACTATACTAACCCAGCCCCATATTTTGGTTTGCAATTTTCCTGCTAGGGGCGCTTAACAAGCTCAAAAACTTTATTTTAAAATGTATTCGAAGTGTGCGACAAACATACTTGCCGCATAGTTTTTCTGGGAACAAGTAAACAGTCATTTTTTTGTACTTACGAGATAAAGTTATGAGCTTGATTGTTTGAATACACATGTTCAGATTTCACTATCTTACTATAAGCAGCAGCCCATCGGTATCGATTGTGTTCTGGCCCCTTATTGATTCAAATTGTACGGCGGCACGGCGGTCATTTTCTTTGAGGGCATCACATAGGTTCGCTTTAACCGCAGCCAGTTTATGCCTCATACTTTCGATAGCGCTGCCACAGCGGGAACGCATGTGAAGACGACAAGTTCTTTTCCTGTAGCGGCGGTTCGGCCTGTGTGTTTACTGGCCGATCTGCTGCTCAGCTGGCACTCTTCATCATTCATCACTGGTACTACACAGTCTGTTTAAAAAACACTCCACGAAAGCGGATTACCCTTGCGGCAAATGGGCGTAGTAGGCACCGGTGAGTGAAAATGCGCCGTTTTTAATACTGACTGTCTGTGCATGCAGGCAGCTTATCCAATAACTGGCCAGAAGGAAATTCGTTGCTTGCTTTTACCTGAATGTGACAGAGGCGCTTGCTTAGATTAACGTGGGGCACAGCACTGAAGTAGCTGAAGTAACTACAGAGCGCAAGGCACAAGGACAAGAGGACACACTCAGCGCTGTGTGTGTCCTCTTCCCTTGTCCTTGTGTCTTGCGCTGTGTAGTTATTTCAGTTATGTTTCACCAACAAGCCCAAATCTACACACTTCATGCCACAGCACAAAGCTTATCGACGTTGCCCTCTTTCTGCACACAAGTGAGTCCGCCGTGATCAGGCTACACAATCTACTGCATATTAGAGTCCGTGCACTTAAAGTAGGTATAAGCATTGTACATTTACGAAAACACTTAACTTCGTAAAGATATATATTACATTTGCATATGTGTAATAATTTTATGTATTTGGACAGACTTTGGAAAGATATATATTACATTTGCATATATATAACTATTTGTGCATTTGGATAGACTTATAAAAATTACATTTACACAGGTGTTTGTTTACTTGCATATCAAATAAATGACTGCCACCCCTAATTGAGGCTTGCACGTACACAGCATACTAAGGGCATCACATAAATAAGTGTGCAAGGAAAAACAGTGCTGTGTGCATGCCTCTTTGCCATTCTCATGTGCAGTCTTAGGCAGACATGAATCATAGCATAAGCGCAATTCCATTATAGTAACCGTGGCCGCCTTTTGTTCTTCCTGCCACAGCCTCAAGAGTATACGCATTTGAACACTATTGCCACTTACCTGAAGTCTCCTGCCGCCGCTGGAAGTAACCTTGGGGGGGGGGGGGCGACATCCTTGCAAGGTACGTTTTGTTTGTGGGCACCTAATTTATGGCTGTGACTTTATTATTCCTTGCAACGAATTCTTGTTTTACCATTTATCTTTGCATCTTTTTCAATACTTCATTTTACTTTTCAGGACCACAGAAGGCAGACTAGCACCCAAACCAAGCTTGGGCAAACACCCATGCCAAGCCGAAAGAAACTCAACAGTCGCATTAGCAACAACAGTCTTCCTGAGCTCCATGCATCACCATGAACAGTTTGCAAGCTTACAGGGCAGATGGATACCATCCCTAAGAACGAAAGCAAACAGTCTGTGGTATGTCGACTAGCTGCAAAAATGCTTAGTCATCATCATCAGCATCGTCAGCCTGTTTAGGTCCACTGCAGGACGAAGGCCTCGCCCAACAATTTCCAATCCACCCTATCCTGAGCGAGTTGGTTCCACTTTATGCCCACAAACTTTTTAATTTCATCGCTCCATCTAACCTTTTGCCTGCCTCTGTTGCGTTTTCCCTCTCTTGGTATCCATTCCGTTGCTCTTACTGTCCATCTGTTATCTTTCCTCCTCATGACATGTCCTGCCCAGGTCCACTTCTTTCTTTTAATTGATATCATAATATCGGCTATTCCTGTCTGTTCTCTGATCCATTCCGCTCGTTTTTTAAAGACGATAGTCTTTCTTGGGATACTTCAACGCAGAAAATTTGGTCTGTCTGTCTGTGTGTGTGTTGGTTTGTGTGTCTGTCCTGCTGCGAAAGGTGAACCCCTTCCTCAACGACCACCCAGCTTGAACTGGTGGCTACCTTCATACTTCTGAACACAGTCGGCCAAAAAGCAAATATTACGCAGATCTGAGGCGCAACATCAATACGTATGTATTGGACGGTGTGATCCTTTAGTAGAAAATACATAGGTGCGTAATTCTAAAGACCCTAGTGCTTGTTAGGATGCGCAAAAGCGGACGTTTCCTGTACTAGGCAAGCTTCTTGCGTTTCCCGTAACCATGGCCAGATGGCACCCTTATCTCGCGCTCGTGCCGAACGGAAGGCAGGGAACGGCCGCCCGCCACTCCATTTCTCTCCTCGCGTCTCTTCGTTTTCCCTCTCGCTTGCGCAGCTCCTTGGGGGGAATAGAAACACGCGAAACGGGACTCATGTAGTACGGCCGGTAGAAGGCTATCGTCTTTCGACGGCATTTGCAGCGAAGCACGGAGATACGCGGCCAATTTTTATCTCTTAGCGTTACCCCCAACATTTTTCTTTCCATTGCACGTTGCGTGCTCCTTAGTTTCATCTCTAGTTTTTAGGGGCGAAGCTCCTGTTAGTCTAACCTTGTCACGCGTCAGGCGTAACCCGCGTGCCTCCCGGCACGCGCTCGCCCTCGGCGTTCGCCTCGGCGCGTGCCTCCAACGCCACCTAGACAAACTTAGAGCGAAAGGCCAACGCCACCTATTGGAAAGGCGCGCGTTGGCTGTGGAAACGCTCTTTCTTAGAGGAACGCTGTACCAGCTCGCAAAGAAGGAGAACGCGCCCTCACCAGCGAGAGACAATGTTGGCGCAGGCAGCGTCTCCTAGCGAGTTTCTTGATTGAGAAATACCGACTGCTCGCGTTGGAGAAGCGTTCACCGGCAACCCATATATATATATATATATATATATATATATATATATATATATATATATATATATATATATATAAAAATATGCACTGCATCTTGACTTGCAATGAAGTGCCTGTGGGAGATTTCACTTGTGCATAGTTGAACCATGAGGATTCGTAGCGTGCGCGTTAACTAAATTAATCCGGAACTCGGCACGATCTATGATGAACCTCCCGAGCTTCGCCCACTCATCATCATTCACTCCGTGGATATGCTGTAATTTTTTTTCGTTATCCTCCACGTTTCTGCACCGTAAGTTAGTACTGGGAGAATGCAGTGATTGAATACTTTTCGCTTTAGGGAGAGCGGTAAGTTTCCAGTCATGATTTCGTAGTGCCTTCCGAATGCGCTCCAGCCCAACCTTATTCTACGGAGAATTTCTTTTTCATGGTTTCCAAACTGGAAGAGAAGCTCAGGGGAAGATGGATGCTTGAATCGATGAACAAATCGCAAGGTACGATTTAAAACAGGGAATGTCGCGGGAGCCAACGTTTCGACAAACGGACTTGTCTTCGTCAGGGCGGCAACTGCCTTCTCCAGCGTTCGTTTATGTACGCCTTTGCACACTCTGCCCCGTCCTCAGAAAGAGAGGAGGAGAAGAGCAGCACGTGCGAACAATATGACAGGTCATAATTTCGATGAACTGAAACTCTACATACTCCAAGGAAACTTCCGCTCGCCGAGGGACAGAAAATACAGGGAATCGTATCTCATATACAGGTTCAGTACTGTCCAACCTACGGGCATAAACCTTTCAAAGGGAACTCTTGAGTCTATTAGATACGGTAGAGTGTTAACAAAGACAACAAAAGGTTGAGGTATGCACAAGCTAACAATGTTTCTCCCAGAAAGTCTACTTTCAGGTGCTGAGCCCCCATCTAGTTCCAGGAGAACAAGGACGTTAAACAGTGTAGTTACCTTTTTTTAGCCCCAAGCTTTCCGTGAAATGCATTGTTGGTGCGGGGCAAGTGGTGCCTGGTGGAAGGGGGGGGGGGGGGCACATGCCATAGGAGTACCTTCTGTTCCAAGCGTGTGTTCCTTTTTTCATCCTGCTTTCTAGCCCTGTGCACACAATGCATTTGCAAGATATGTACAAGGAGCGCATTCTTTGGAAGCTCTGGCTCTTGCCATTTATATTAGTCACGCTAACACCTGTCACCCAAATACCCCTGCACCCAACCCCCCCCCCCTTTTTTTTTTCTTTTGTGTGTGTGTGTGTGTGTGTTCGCATGTGCTGCCATTCTCCTCCTCTCTTTCTTAGGACGGGGGAGAGTGTGCAAAGGCGTACATAAACGAACGCTGGAGAAGGCAGTTGCCGCCCTGACGAAGACAAGTCCGCTTGTCGAAACGTTGGCTCCCGCGACATTCCCTGTTTTAAATCGTACATTTTTTCATGGTTAGGAGTTCCTGTTATTAACTGTCCCAGGTATACGTATTCGTTTACACATTGTAAGGGTTCATTCTTGATTTTAAATTCCTGTTCCTTAGCTAGGCTATTGAGCATAACCTTGGCCGTTTGCCTATTCATTCTTAATCCAATTTTAATACTTTCCCTGTTCAGGTCATCAATCATGTTTTGTAGTTCGTCTCCATCATTG
This sequence comes from Hyalomma asiaticum, assembly GCA_013339685.2. Classification (NCBI taxonomy): domain Eukaryota; kingdom Metazoa; phylum Arthropoda; class Arachnida; order Ixodida; family Ixodidae; genus Hyalomma; species Hyalomma asiaticum. The sequence continues at coordinate 67,921,963 of CM023491.1, forward strand.
CTAAAGAGCACAATGCCGTCTGCGAATCTTAAATTGCTGAGATATTCTCCGTCTATTCAAATTCCCTTGTCTTCCCAGTCTAGACGTTTAAAGATTTCCTCTAAACATGCAGTGAATAGCATCGGGGATATCGTATCTCCCTGTTCTCACACCTCTCTCCATCGGGATTTCTCTGCTTTTCTCATATAGGAGTAGTGTGGCTGTGCAATCTTTGTATATGTTGTTTATGATTTTCACGTATACGCCAGGTACCCCTTGTCGTCGTAGAGCTTCTAGAACTGCTTGTATTTCTACGGAGTCAAATGCTTTCTCGTAGTCGATAAACGCCATATAAAGAGGTTTGTTATATTCGGCGTACTTCTCAATTACTAGGTTGATAGCGTGGCTGTGGTCCATTGTCGAGTACCTTTCCTAAAACCAGCTTCTTCTCTCGGTTGGTTAAAGTCGAGCGTTTCCCTTATCCTCGTAGAAATTACTTTTGTAAATAGCTTGTATATTACTGGGAGTAGGCTAATTGGTCTGTAATTCTTTAACTCCTTTATGTCACCTTTCTTGTGGATAAGGATTATATTCGCATTTTTCCAACTGCGTGGTATACTACATGTCTTGACACATTTCGTGAAGAGCGATGCAAGTTTTTCAAGTACAATATCTCCTCCGTCTTTAATCAAGTCGGCTGTTATACCATCTTCACCAGCTGCTTTACCGCGGGACATGCCTTTGACAGCTTTTTTGACTTCGTCAGCGGTTATACATGGAATTTCAGTGTCCTCAGATTCTATTTCTATTAAGGTTGTATGGTCTGTCTGAGAACTGTACAGTTCAGAGTAGAAATCTTCTGCTAATTTTACTATTTCGTTGAAACCGTTGATAACGTTACCTTGCTTATCTTTTAGCGCATGCATTTTGTTTTGCCCTAAGTGCAGTTTCTTTTTGACCGATTTAATGCTGGTGTCATTTTCTACTGCTTTCTCTATTTCTCTCGTGTTAAAGTTTCTTACATCCCTTTACCTGGCTTTACTGATCCATTTTGATAGCTCTGCGAATTCAATCTTATCTTTTGGCGAAGTTACTTTCATTTGTTGGCGTTTTTTTTATTAAGTCCTTGGTAGATTGGGACAACTTACGTGTTGTTTGCTTTGTTGTTTTACCCCCGACTTCTATCGCTGTTTCAAGGATTGTTTTCGTTATGGTTTTGTTTATTTCTTCTACATCGTCACCGTTTTCGCCTAAGGCCTCGAACTTGTTGCTTAGGGCGACTTTAAATTCTTCGTTCTTCGATATGATTACCTCTAGATTACAGTTTTTTTTCTAGTAAATAATTTAGTTCTTGTTTTCTTTACGTTATGTACAATCTTTGCCCTTACTAATCTGTGATCGCTGCATTTTATCTTCCCCACTACTTCTGTGTCTTGAATTATACCTGGTTGTTCGCACATTATAAAGTCGATTTCATTCTTTGTTTCCCCGTTAGGGCTTTTCCACGTCCACTTCCTATTCTTGTGTTTCTTGAAAAACGTGTTCATTATTCGGAGTCGGTTTCTTTCGGCAAATTGTACTAGCATTTCCCTACGGTTATTCCTACGGCCGACGCCGTAGTTGCCAATCGCCTGCTATCCGCTTCGTTTTGACCCTTCTTTTGCGTTGAACTCCCCCATGACTACTGTGTATTGTGTCCATACTTTCGTTATTGCAAATTCGATATCCTAATAGAACTCCTCCACTTGTTCGTCGTTGTAGCTCGTTGTTGGCGCATATCCCTGGATTATCTCAAGTTTATACCGCTTATTTAGTTTTGCTACGACGCATGCTACGCTTTCGTTAATGCTGTAGAATTCGTCTACGTTGCCCGCTATATCTTTGTGAATTAGGAACCCAACGCCATATTCTCTCTTTTTGGGTAATCCTCTATAGCAGAGGACATGTTCATTGTTTAAGACTATGTAAGCTTCACCTGCTCTCCCAACTTCGCTAAGATCAATGACTTCCCAACTAACTCCCTCTAGTTCCTCGAGTAATTCCGCTAATCTAGCTTCGCTGGAGAGGGATCTTGCGTTAAACGTTCCAATGTTTAGTTTCCAGTGGAGGCCTGTCCGGGTCCAGTGATTATTACTGCCCTCTGCTGCTTCACAGAGCTGACCGCCGCCATGGACAGGTGTTCTGCAGCTGCTGGACACTGAGGGCGAGGGTTTAATTGTAGGCATCGTTTGGGAGGTGGTGGCCAAGTACTTCACCAGGGAGGGCAATTCCTGTTCTGGTGTAGGAGTGAGTCGTAAACGGCAGTTGAACGACTGAAAGCCTTTCAGGTACCCGACCGTCGCTAGGCCCCCTACCGACGTAATCTCGAGGAGTGTAAAAAAAAAGGGGGGGGGGGGGGGTGTTGGGCGTGGAACCTGCGACCCTTGGCGGTCCCGGTTGCAGCGACTCCGCATCGTTAAACGTATATTCTTTCAAAGCCTTTCATGCGCGTTATCTTCTATCCGCGTTACTATTTTGTACGGTATTTGGTCTCAAAATGTCCGCGATAATCTAGTTTTGCATCCAGGACGTCACGGTATTTAAAATTGCTCTGCAAGCAATGTGGGCGCGCGTGGAAAATCGTGTTTTAGCGAGTCGTTTCCCTTCTCCGTTCGCGCTATGCAGGTATGCGGCCGCGTGCCTAGTTCCGCGCACTGCCCGACAGTTGTAGAAGTTAGGGTAAAAGAAATTCATTGAAACCTTCCACGTGGTCCCGTACACAGACGCTTTTTTGGCGATGTACGCGCATATGACAAAAAAAAAACAAAAAAAAAACAAATTGTTGGTTGTAAGAAATCGCGGTTGCATGATGTGTAATGAGTAATGCAATCTATAATTTCTTATGCCGGAGTGGATGTGTGAAGACGAAATGGAAATAGATAGGTATCAGGCACACAGATACATACACACATATCTATATAACATTATAAACACGCAAGCATACACCCCAGCACACACACGCAAACTTTCTATTGTGGTGGTGAAGGCATAGTATCGTGTTCATTCTTATAGGAAGTGAGTTCAAAGTGTTAAGTCGCCATCCAATTTACATCGACCAGCTAAAAAGATTTGTGTGGAGGTTAGTAGTGTACAGCTTGCGTCTTACGGCAAGGATTAATCAAGGAGTAATGTATATTCCTTATTGCGCTTGTGATGTTAATTTCGCTATCTATCTATCTATCTATCTATCTATCTATCTATCTATCTATCTATCTATCTATCTATCTATCTATCTATCTATCTATCTATCTATCTATCTATCTATCTATCTATCTAATTTTCTCCGTTTCTCATGAGTTGCTACTATCGGAGACCATCGGTCGGTTATGTCCAGCGTCGCATCGGTTTTCCGTTTGTGCGGAATACTGTGAGAATACTGTGAGAATGCTTAGTGATCTAACTAATTTAAAAGAATTGTGCAAGCTTCACATTGCCTATGTGCTTCTCATGGTATGTATTTGTTATACTTCAACTACATGTGCATGTTTGCATATTCCATGTCCATGTCTGCAAAGAAGAAATGCAAACATGTGTATGTTTGCATTTCTTCTTGCACAGCAACAGCAGGGAAAGCTAAGTACTGCTAAAAAAAACCAGTAATGTGCATTTTTTTTTTGTTTCAGTGAGTGGCACTGTAAACGTTTTCGAAACAGGATACTGTGTGCAAAAGGCTTAACTAAAGAAAGCATGTCATGTAGTGATCAGCTGGGGCACAATATCTGGGACATTACCCTGAAACGGAAAATGTGGATTATGAGAGCAGGAGAATGGAGGCCTGTGTGTCTGGACATTTTGGGTAGTCTTCTTGAACAGGCTATATAATGCAATGTAATACTTCATAATGCATTTGAGAAAATTAGCCGTGCGGAATGCACTTTGCCACTGTAGTAAAGCGATGACATCAGCACACACTGTCCACAAGGAAGGTAACACCATTGTTTGTGTGCAAGCAGTTTGTTTTCAATGAAGCTCAACCACAGAAAAATGGCAGATAATGAAATTGGTTCTAGGTTGGAGACCCGAAGCATGACTTTGAAGCGCATGTTTACTTTTAACAGCGCAGTAAATCATGTGGTAGAATCAGATTACATTGTTTGGCCAGTGTTACAATATCAATATACAATATCAGTTTCTGTAAGTGTCCATCACTGTATTTAATCACATGAGCAGAGACTCAGGTAGCTACTCTCTCATAGCAGCAGAAAAAAAATTTACTCTTCACCATCTGGTAGTACATGTAGGTCACAGTGCTCAGCTGCTGAACCGAAAGATGTGGGTTCGATCCCAGTTGTGGTTGTCACGTTTCAATAAAGGTAGTACTTGTATGTTAGATGTCCGTGTACCATGCAAGGCCAGTGCAAATCGAAGAACTACGCGCAGGTCATCAAAATTTCTAGAGCAATCCAGTACGATTACTACGAGAAGTGCCTCATAATCATCTTATAGTTTTGGCATATGAAACTCCTGCAACTATTGCTAGAAAAAATGTTCTAAATGATTTATTTCTCATTACAAGGCATACAAAGTGATGACTCAGACTAAGTTACTAAGATAGGTTAAATTAGGAACACTTGTGCTCTGCAGTGCCGTTGTGCATTTGATGTACTTATGTTCATCGTTTTCTTTAATTTTATCCACTCTGCATGGCTTTTACATCTGCAGTGTGTATTACATGAAAGAATTCAAAGCAAAAATACAAATCATACTGCCATTCAGAGTAGAATCAGTAATTGTAGAGAGTGAAAAGAATGCGGACCGTCACGTGCGGTGCGGTGAAAGATGGATGCGGTACACGGTAGGCAGGCAAACACACATATATTCAATGGGCGCACTCAAAGGACATGTACAAACAATAAAAAGAGTTAGGCTCGCGGGCTACACATTAAGTCTTTAGCGTGCACAGTTCTCAAAAAGCAATGTCACATGCATGTGTGTACGCTCACGTCTCCGTGGACGCCGGTAGCTTTAGTCGTCGATGGGGCGACTTGAGGGACGCGGCGGGCAGGCGAGGTTGTGGAGCTCGAACGCTGGTGGCGGCTCTGGCTCTCGGACGCAGCACGGAGTGGCGTTGGCCCAGCGCAGGTAAAGGCCGAAACCCGAAACCAGTAGGTAGCGGCCACACTGGTCACCCGGCGAGGTCAGGCAGTAGTCGCCCGCGAACGACGTTCGCAGGGCCGGTCAGGAGGCTGCCAAGCGCTTCAGCCCGGGTAGCCCTCTTCAGACCTCGGCTTTCTTTCTTTTCTTTTCTCCTTGTTATTTGGCTCTTGCCCACTACGGGGGATTGGCCATGAAGCCGGCGGTTAATATAAAAAAGGAAAAAAAAGTTAGCTAAAACAAAGGAAGAGTAAGGAATCGGTAATGTAAGGAAGAATGAAATGTTAGAGTGATAGACTATTTATAATACAAATGAACCATAATAAATAATTTGAGGTTTAATAAACTAGTGGCGGCAATTTCGAGGTACGAAGTTTTGGTTGGAAAGATGATTAGCAACGAATTCTTCTTGTGTCACGAAGGAAATTGCACATGGCTAAGCAGACGTTCCTGTTGCTGTAACCTAGTGAGGACGCTCCAAAGGAAAGATTATTCTGAGAATTCAGGGGAATTTTTAAATTCCTGAATGAAATTTCGAAATGTCTTTTCCTCTGACTACTATAACGCTGACAGGTAATTAAAAAGTGATCAATGTTTTCAGGCTCTTGACAATAGCAGCATAGCGGAGATGGCACCAGACCAGACCTGTGTAAATAAAAATTTAATGAAGGGATACGACAGCGAAATTTTGTTATTGCCACTTCCAGTTTACGAGAGGGACACCACTTATTATTCCAAACAAAAGAAAGATGCCCATATTCTTCAATAGGTAACTTCATTTTTAAAGAATCTTGAAGTAAGGAGTACTTACGGAATCTAGACAAAGTAACAAAGGCAGTAGTAGGCACCACGTGCATTACCGGCCCATCTAGGGACCACCGCGCGAGAACATCAGCCATCTCGTTTATAAATATTGTCACGTAGCCGTGACGGCAGCCCGAAGACAGGAGACTGGAAGGCTCGTGATGAAGAGAATCCGTTTATTAGGCGGACTTGCGCCTATAAGAGCAAAATACACACCTTGGCTTCAGCGGCGGCGAACAAAGTCCTCGGCAGCCGTCGGGGAACAGAATACCCGCTGTAATCACCCGGGCTCTATTTTAAGGCTGTATCGAACGCTCGGGTTACGCCCCCAAAATCAGCTGGTACATTCAGCGTGCTCAGCTAGCCAGCAGTATAGGCCTATCTCATCGCCAACGCGCGAGGCCACGGTCATGCCAGATAATCACGACGCGTCTCGCATCACGATCCGAGATGATAAGGCCGCATGCAGTTTTGTGCGGCTATCGGCATGCACAAAACTGACGCTTCGCGGCATTACTCCCCCTTCAAAGAAGCATCGACCCGATGCTAAAAAAAAACAACGAAACAGCAGGTGCAAAGACAAATAGGGAAATAAGCACAGACCATACACACACAAAAAAAAAGAAACTAGAAATGCAAACAGAAAGCGTCCTTTAGCGCGCATGGTGAGGCTTTAGGCGGGCGACATGCACCACTTCTGGTCGGGAGCGTCGCTGGGATGCGCTAGCCCCATCAGGGACTACCTCGTAGTCGAGTTCGCCTAGTTGGCGGATGACCTTGTACGGGCCGAAATAACGGCGCAGGAGTTTTTCACTTAACCCGCGGCGTCTTTGAAGGGGGAGTAATGCCGCGAAGCGTCAGTTTTGTGCGGCTATCGGCATGCACAAAACTGACGCTTCGCGGCAATATGCCACGATGGCCTGGCACCCACACCAATCGTATTTCACGCAAGTGGGGAGGAATTAATGAAGTGAATGCGTTTAGAACAGAAGACTTGGAAGGAGAAGCTGAAGCGAGTGATGTGCATACAGAAAGTGAATCAGTCACTATAACAACTGCCGAATTTTGTGCAGGAAGTTTGCGAATGGCTAAAGGAATGGCTAAGAGCTCTGCTTCGAATATGGGTGTATAATCCGGGAGGCGCAAGGTATATGACCAAGACAAAGTCTCTGAAAAAATGCCCACTCCCGCTTTCTCCTCACGCATGGATGCATCCGTCGCAATTACGTTATCAATTCCCAATTGACATAAATGATCTTCTAATAAGCCTATTAAATATCTGGAAGGTAAGAGTTTGGCATTAGAAGGGAATATATTATCCAATTCAATTTTAGCATTGGCCAATGGTTTATCCGTTGAGACGATATCGCGAATGTTAACATCTAAAGCCTCTAGTTGATTCTGCACAAACAAAACTTGAGGTTTGTATATGCGAGACCAAGGCTCATCAAAAAATGTTAGCGCTTCAGTACAGAACACGAAGTGTGATCGCCTCTGTGAAGACGCATAAATTTGTAAATATGTTTTGACAGTGAGGATACGGAATCTGCAAACTAACGTGGGTATTCGGGCTTCTTGGTACAGAACATGATTTGCAGTAAATTTTGGCACCTTGAGACAACTCCGAAGAGCCTCTCGCTCTAAAAGAACCAAAGGATTAATCTTGTATGCCAGACCACCAGAGTATAAAATACAACCAAATTCTAGAATCGGACGAACATACATACGGTATATCATAAGAAGAGTGTCTCTGCGTAACCCAGAGGGGTGCTGGCCAAGTCTGCGTATCATCCCAACAGCGCGAGTAACCTTACATTTAATGTGCTCAATGTGGTCGCGCCAACTCAGTTTATGATCGTAAAACACACCTAAATACTTCACGCACTCTGCTTGGGGAATTATTTCCTGGCGATACTGAAGAGAAATGCTTACTGGATCATTCAAAGGAAAAACAATAACAGAACTTTTACTAACATTTAAAGTCATGCTAATTTGATTAAACCATAACTCTAGTCTTCCTAAATAAGCTTGTAAGATTGTATGCAGTGAGTGAATACCACCAGCAGAAGCAAAGAACGCAATGTCGTCTGCATAAACATACACTTGAATGTTATTGTGCAACGGTACTGAGCTTAACAGAACGTTAAATAATACAGGAGATAAAACAGAACCTTGAGGGACTCCTCTGGACTGATTATATTTCGGTGAGGATAATCCACGCTGGGAACAATAAAACTTTCTATCCTTAAAAAACTCATACAACCAGTTAATAATATAGCGCGGGAAATTCAAGCTTTTTAATGAATTGAGTAGGATGACATGCTCTACATTGTCGTATGCCTTAGCTAAATCTAGAGTTACTAGTGCTGCATATTGTCGCCTGTGACGAGCAAGCTTAATTCGTCCCTCTAAATCTACATGTGCATACCATATAGAATACCCAGGTCTAAAGCCAATTTGACATGGGCTCAATACTGAGTGGTCTGCCAAAAATTTCATGATTCTAATGTAGAGCACTCTTTCAATTAATTTTATAACATGCGAAGTTAGTGCCATAGGTCTAACATTATCAATATGCATATCTACTCCTCGTTTTTTAAGCAGCGGGATAATTTTCGCAAGTCTCCAATCTGGAGGAATCCAACCTTTTTCGAGTGAGTAGTTAACGAGATTTAGGAGGTACTGAGGAGACACACCAAACAAAATTTTTAGCATGCCTGTCGTAATGCCGTCTGGACCTGGAGCCGAATTGGGAAGCGACTGAACTGCGCGCGCAAGTTCTTCTATAGACACCTTCACAAAATCGTCTACACATACAGGTTTGCGGAATACTGTTTGTATTTGAGTGGTAAAGCGCCTTCCTAATCCCAATGCAATATCATCTAATACAGCAGACAGTTCTTTTGGAGCTAAAACAACTGATTCTATGGTTACGGGTGCAGAAATAGCCTTACGAAATCGAAGAAATCTGAAAAGAGCTTTCTTGTTTCCACTTTGTGAGAGAAAGCTATATTGGTTTTCGTCATGAGTAGCTTTCGCTATGGAAACAGTTCTTTTAAACATGTCTGAGGCATACTTGTAGTTACTCCAATTAGTAGGGCACTGGTTAACAAGGAGTTTTTTCCATGCAGCTTTTCTGCGCCTGTATTCTCGTTCGCAATCAGAGTCCCACCAGGCACTTATAGGCTTACTTTTCGCCGAGGATACGGTGAACTGTGCTTTTCTCATAGAGCATTTTAGAACACCACAAAGACTCATCGCTTTAATGTCATTCCCAGAACTGGTCAGTGAAGATAAGCTTGAATAGACTTTTTTAAAATTTTGAGTAGTCAACAAAAGTCACTGTCTGAGTATCTAAAGAAATCACTGGATTATTAACTTCCATCAATATTGGGCGGTGATCACTATTTGTTGCAGTATCAACAACAGCCCAAGAAGAGATGCGCAAGCTTTGGCTGGCGAATGTTAAATCCAAAACTGATCTTGTGTTGCATCGTACAAAAGTGGCTACTTTAGAGTTAAGACATATATAATTGTTCGTACACATCCAATTCCACAACAATTTACCCGACGAATCAGTGCGGCAACCCAAAAAAACATGATGCGAATTAAAGTCACCTGCAAAGAGAGAGTTTGCTCTGCAGAAGCTCTGAAGGATGTCCAGAGTACCTTGCTCTTGTACGCCAGATGGAAAGTAGCTGTTGACAATGCTGAGAGGAGCACAACCTGAGAGAGCTAGTTCAAGTACTAAAATTTCGTGATCACTTGATATTGCCTGATAAACCAGTTTCGCTCTATGACAAAATTTTGTTGATATAAAAAATGCCAATCCTCCACCTCGTGTATTCCTGTCCAAACGAAAACATTTATAGTTTGGTAATTGAAAATTTTGACTCGATGCTAACCAAGTCTCTTGCAATAAAACGATGTCGGGAGACTGTTGAGATATAAGGTAAAGTAAAGACAAAGTAAATCGGTGGTTGCAGAAAGTATAGATCGGCAGTTCCACTGAAGAACCCTAAGGAGCCCTATTTTGCTGACAAGCGAGCAGCCGCAACTGCTTGATCCAAAATACTATCTTTTAAAAAATCAGTTCTGGTCAAGGGCTCTTTTACACATTTTTTGGTTTTAGCATTAGAAGAATTCAGATGTTTGTTAGTAGGTGATCTGGTGCGTTTAAGAATTCGAGCGTCCATGTCTACATCCTAAATATCTTGTAAACCTGAATCAGACAAGCAATCTTGACCAGTGTTTTGAGAATTAGAAGGCCGTAACTCATTATTGCTAGGAGCGTCTGATTGGGACCCAGATGAAGAATTATATAAGCTAAAAGGATTCTGAAAGCTCTTAGCGAACTGCTCCGAAATGCCAGCCAACTGCGAGGATATGACTTGGGCCAATGTCTCCGAGACAGTCAGAAGAAGTTTTTCTAGAGATTTTTCCACTGCTTTTTCGACGATGGTCGATATGGACTGAGCAACTGATGCATCCATAGCGAGAGGCGAACGGGCTGTAATTCCGGCATATCCATGCATCCTGCTCTGAACTTCAGTTAGGGCGTCTCGGCGCGAACATCGCCTTCTCTCAATGATTTCAATAACCTGCAGTTCTTTAGACCGAGCAGGACAATCGGTGTGATCAGCTGAGCAACTGGCTTGGCATAGGCAACAGGACTGATTATCAGACTTACAAACCTCAGCACTATGATCAGCTCCACAGACACGGCACCGAACATTAGATCGACAACCGTTTGCGCTATGTCCATACCGCCAGCATTTGCCACACTGTAGAGGGCGTGGGGCAAGGGGTTCTACCTTGTAGATTAGCGGCCATGCTTTAATCTCCGAGGGACGAGATGTGCCTGCAAATGTGGCAATAATTGTCTCGGTTGGGATTTTGACATTATTAACTTGCCTGTTACAGCGGTACACTGACACAACGCCTGCTTCAGCGAAAATCTCCAAGACTTCCGCCGGACTTAGGCTGACATCTACACCTCGAACTAGGCCCTTACAACAAGCAAGGTGGGGAGGGATGAAGCAGCTCACCGGATGAGTGGCAAAGGAAGTACATTTTAGAAGATCTCGGATACAGGCCTGGTCTGGTGAGCAGCAGAGAATCCCGCCGCGTCCAAACTGACGAACTTCGGTTATCTGAAGAAAGTGTGGGGTAACCGTGCGAAGCTCTGACTGAATGGCCTTAGGGTTCTTCATGCGAATGGCCCCACCATCCGTCGGCACCAAAGCAACAGGAACGCTGCTGATTCCACTGCGCAGAAATAGCTCCAAGGGTACATCCTGAGAGGGAATAGAAGCAGACCAGAGGGCAGCCCTCTGGCCTGGAGATGAGACAGACATCTAAAGAAGGTAAAAGTTACACTTGAATGCGCAGATAACCTAACACGTTAAATAAATAAGACAAAATAAAAAGTAACCGCCGGCAACAAAGCAAAAGCCCCGAGAGAGACTTCACCAAAGCAAGAAGGCCGGGAGAGGCGTTCGAAGCTTGCCACGCAGACGCGACGTAGGTGTATTGTGTACTTCTTTTCTAAATATTCCTTTCCTGTGTGCACATAACAGGCGCAGTGTACTGCTAGTGCCATCCACTGATCCGTCACTTCATATTACAGTTGAGTGCTTTAAACGATGCATTCAGACTTCCTTTATTACATGTGTAGGCTGATTAATAGTGAACGAGTAAGGGCACCCAAGGCCTGAAACTGTCTTCCACCATGACCTCCATAAATGTGTTTGTTTGCTGAAGCACTGTCCCCAGACTGAGGCTTCTCTTATTCGTTAACTGATATTGAGGTGAAGTGTGACTATTATTACAATGCATTCTCCAGTTCTCAATTCTTAAACCACATTTCTTGTACTCCATTATTATACCATAAATCGCGTTTTCCATGGATGGGCATGCTTAGAACAACGCAGAGTTGAGCTGGTTGATAGGAGTCCAGTGCAAAAAAAAATTAAATAAAAAAGAAAGAGAGAGATAGAAAGAGAGAGATAGGGGGGATGGGGGTTGAAGCAGAACGGCTTGCCTACACAGACACAAACGATGGGGAACAGACAATAAAAATGAAGCTGACATTAGAGTCTGGGAACTCTTCTAAACTTGCCTTCACGCCAAGTTTTTCTACGATGGTTCTGTACCTCGCTTACGTTTATTTGGTGGCCTCGTTCTATACACGAAATTCTAGCGTAGTTTCCGCCAAGCACATTTCCTTGCTTGCTTGACTCGTACTTCACTTGTCCTGAAACATCTGTTGTCGCGCTTATGTGTACAGCCGACATATCAAAAGCACGCAATGTATATAGGGAAATTGAGCGTAAGGGTTTCTTTTTGCTGTTCATGATACTTTGCCAGCATGCCGTCACAACAGGACATTGAAGCTGTCTTATCTTGCGGACATTACATTGGAATTTTTCATACCTTTTTGCTTAAAAACCGAGCCCGTTCAACGCAGATATGTAGTGTGAAACGATACTGTACGCGGCCAGCCCAACTTCAACATTGCCTCATGTTATTTCCGAGGGCCTTGAGCGGTACTCTGAATGAACACGACAAGATACATTTTGTCAATTTCATCTTGCAATTTTATTAAATAGAAAGCCATTTGGGTTTTTTGCTTACAACGGTGTACTGTACACTGCTTCATTTGCGACTGCCAATAAACATTGTATGCTTACTTGTTTGGTGTTTTTACTGCCAGTTGGGGCCTCTCGGTCATCTGGTGACATTATACGAATGTTTGTGCGCACGTTAGAGTACCCTACACGCAAATAATGCCCCGAAAGAGCAGCGAGCGAGCACCGCGACCAGGCGTACGCGCCAGGAACGCAGCGGCCATATTGCACATAAACAATGATGTAACGAAAGGGAAGGGGTCAAGGGCTCGTTCTTTATTTGTTAGAAACAACTTAATGAGCAAACAGACAATGAAGCCCAGGAAAGCACAGGGGAAGTTACTTGTGGTATTGTAATTCTGGAGAAAGTAGAAAGGAATTAAAGTGGACGAAAAGACAAACCTGCCTTCGGTGGGACCCGAACCCACGACCTTCGGATGCTTTCCTATGCTTTCCCGGGCTTCATTGTCTGTTTGCTCAATAAGTTGTTTCTAACAAATAAAGAACGAGCCCTTGACCCCTTCCCTTTCGTTATTTCATAGCTTGGGCCTCGTTGCGGCAGACTTGGTGCCTTAGGTAGCATGCGAGGGCTTAATGGGCAGCAGCCATCTCATCTAAGTTCACGTTGTACATGACGCCTCCTGGCAAGAAAGTGTGTTCTACACACGCCGCCTTGGCCACGAGTGGCGCTGCCTAACACTCCCAGGATAATACGTACATAAATACACAATAAAGTGGACGGGGGGACGACCGCCTTTGTAGCTCAGTTGGTAGAGCATCGGACGCGACATCCGAAGGTCGTGGGTTCGGGTCCCACCGAAGGCAGGTTTGTCCTTTCGTCCACTTTAATTCCTTTCTACTTTCTTCACAATTACAATACCACAAGTAACTTCCCCTATGCTTTCCTGGGCTTCATTGTCTGTTTGCTCATTAACTTGTTTCTAACAAATAAAGAACGAGCCCTTGACCACTTCCCTTTTGTTATTTCATAGCTTGGGCCTCGTTGCGGCAGACTTGGTGCCTTAGGTAGCATGCGAGGGCTTATTGGGCATGCAGCCATCTCATCTAAGTTCACGTTCTACGTGACGACTCCTGGCAAGAAAGTGTGTTCTACACACGCCGCCTTGGCCACGAGTGGCGCTGCCTAACACTCCCAGGATAATACGTACATAAATACACAATAACGTGGACGTGGGGACGACCGCCTTTGTAGCTCAGTTGGTAGAGCATCGGACGCGACATCCGAAGGTCGTGGGTTCGGGTCCCACCGAAGGCAGGTTTGACTTTTTGTCCACTTTAATTCCTTTCTACTTTCTCCAGAATTACAATACCACAAGTAACTTCCCCTATGCTTTCCTGGGCTTCATTGTCTGTTTGCTCATTAAGTTGTTTATAAGCAATGATGACAGTACATGCAGCACCATCTCTTGGCCCCATATTTTAGTTCAAGACGCCACCGCTACCCTTATCTTCGTTGCACTGTCAAAGGTACAGTTTCCCTTCTCTAAGTTGGTTATAGATGGGTGTTCTGTGGTAGTGGTGCCTACGTGACTTTGAAACGTTTGCTTTAGTATAACTGACTGTCCCATTACAGCCGTCTCATATGCGCGATGAAATAACAAAAACGAGGCATTATTTCACTTAAAGCGGCATGTAGAGCTCAGCGCGATCCGCAAGGCCGCTGCAGTAAGCAGGAGACCGCTAATATATAGCAAGAGAGAAAATACTTCGGTGTTCGTTTCAAACTCGTGCCTCTGGGTGACTGCAAGGACAGTTCGTCTGTGACGCGTACAAGACATCGGCAACCCTACGTAAAATAGCCACAGTGATAGTAATCTATGTCCACACAAAGCGAAGCTGCATTTAAAAATCTTTCATGTGTTGCATAGCTTGAATGCTTCTTGCGGGTCAAGCAGCAACACACGATAGCTGCATCACCGCGACGCGCCAGAGAGCAGGTCTGCAGGATGGATGGATGGATTGGATGGATATTAGGAGCGTCCCCTTCGCAACGGGGCGCTAGCCGGGCCACCAAGCTCTAGCTTTATTTTTCTCCTCGCCTACCTATTTTATCTATTATCGTTCCGCTGTGATGTAACAATCTTACCCGAACTACCTTGCGCTTCTGTTTGCTGCATACTTTTGCGCCACCAATACTCTAAGCGCCTTTTACTTATCTCTATCGCCGACATGTTCAGCTTTCCCGTGTTACCCCTGAAACCCATGCCCCGCCACGGTGGTCTAGTGGCTATGGTACTCGGCTGCGGATCCGAGGGTCGATCGCGAGATCGGATCCCGGCTGCGGCGGCTGCATTTCGATGGAGGCGAAATGTTGAGGCCCGTGTGCTGTGCGATGTCAGTGCACGTTAAAGAACCCCAGGTGGGCAAAATTTCCGGAGCCCTCTACTACGGCGTCTCTCATAATCAGAGCTGGTTTTGGGACGTTAAACCCCATATAATAACAACAACAACAACCCCTGAAATCCATGGTCTCCTGTAAGATAGTGCAGGTTACGCTGCGAACAGCGCCACCTGTCGGCGGTGACACGATTCGGGTCACCCTCCGCCGCTCTGTGAGCGCGCTATAAAATTCTAGAACACTGTAGCTCTACGTTCCACGAGTCGCCGTAGATGGCGTAAAAATCAGAGTTAGCCCTAATCAGAGTTCGCCCTAAAACCCAAGGCTTCATGTAGGGTGGTGCCCAAACGTACACCTTGGTGGATATTTCCGCATTCAATCAGAACATGCTCCGTCTTTTCATGATGATGATGATGATGATGATTCTTCAATTTCGGCATCTACCCACTTGGGGGATTAGCCAATCAGGCGGATTTGAGTTTAATTTACTAAGTTATACTACCTGAGAGATTTAGTCGTCCTTTGATGTTGAATTTGAATATTACAAATGTAGCCAATCAACAATGGTATAGAGAATAATGGAATAAGTAATTAGGATCTAATAACTGAACAAGCAAATCGATTCGAATCCGTAATGAACTTCTGCAGAGGAAGGCATATATTCCTGTTCGTGTGTCCCAGCACGGAAGACCCGAATGAAAGAACAGTGCTTGGTAATGGAATGCCTAGATTTCGCAATGCCATCGCTGCAGTACTTTTCCTAAGGTGGGTAAAGCGCCTGCATTCCAGCAAAAAGTGTTCAATTGTCTCTGACTCGTTGCAAAAAGCGCATAAAGGAGGGACCGCCAGACCAGCTCGGTGCATGTAGAAATTCAACGTCGGGATTCTACATCGCAACCTCGTCAATATTGTTTCGATTTTCCTTGTTTGGCAAAATGACCTGCTCCAAGGGTATTGTGAGTGCTGTAAATCAGGTGAGGATGCAAGGCATGGTGTCGACATCAATAAGGCGTACTTTCGGAATCTGGCTGCGGTAACAAACGCCGTATTTGGAACGAGAGAAAGAACAGGACCTGCAATGGAAGCCTTAGCCAAAGTGTCTGCCAATTCGTTTATGACCAATCCTCTGTGACCAGGCACCCAAACTAACCGTAGTTTTTGCAAATGATTAGGAACCAAAGTGCGCAAAGTTCTCAGAATGTGCGATTCACATGGAGTAGTTAATGAAGTACACATTGCTAACGAGTCTGTAACTATTACCGCGGTAGTCATCGAGGAGTGAAGCTTACGCAATGCCAATATAGACGCCAAGAATTCTGCCACAAATACTGGTGTGTAAACCGGCAGTCTAACAGAGAAACTCCAGTCTAGTTCTGAGGAAAAAATTCCTACTCCTGCCTTTTCCTCGCTCTGCGAAGCATCCGTTGCTATGATAACTTTAGTGCCTATTTGACTCAACTGATCGTGTAGCAGTACATCAAGGATACGCCACGGAAGTTGCTTGGCATTATTGGGGAATATGTTGTCAAATGAAATTTCCAATGAATTAGAACTGTTATCACTTATGGCTATGTCTATGAGCACTATCTTTAGCGGGTCTAGCAGTTTTTGTGTGACAACCACCTTCGGGGCCAAGAAACACGAAAAAATAAATCTGGTTGTCTAATAAATATATATTTGCCTCGTCTTAGTGTAGGTTCATATATCCTTAAGAAAGTTAGGACCGTTAAAATTTTAAATCTGGCTTCAAGAGAAGGAATTCGCGATTCCTTAAATAAGACTGCATTAGCTACAAACTTCGGTAGCCCAAGGCACAAGCGGAGCGCGTCCCGTTCCAGCAACACTAGCGGACGTAGCTTCCACATCGGAGCACCGGAAAATAAGGCGCATCCAAACTCCGGTATAGGGCGGACATACGTACAGTAAATAATTATCAGAGAGTCTCTGCTCATTCCCCACCGACAATTACTGACCCTTTTCAGAATTACCATGGCTGGAGCTGCTTTTGTTGCTGTTTGTTCAATATGAAGACGCCAAGTCAGCTTTCCATATCATAAGTAATTCCAAGATATTTAACTTTTCGACTTGGGGAATGTTTGTATTTTGGAACGATAGTGAAATATTGATCGGGTCCTGCAGAGGAAATACCAGGCCTGCGCACTTCTGCACATTAAGTGTCAAACAAATGCTGTCTAGCCAATGTTCCAATGAGTCTAGATATCCTTGCAATTGCTCGTACAGTGACTGGATACTGTTCGCCGATGCAAAGAAAGCAATGTCATCAGCGTAAACGTACGTAGTTACGTTCTGATGACAAGGAATGGTGCTGAGTAAAATATTAAATAAAAGCGGAGATAGAACTGAGCCTTGAGGAACACCACGCGTCTGTCTAAATTTACCCTTTGAAATCCCACTTTGTACGCAGTAAAACTCCATGTCCAGTAAAAACTCTGTTATCCACGCAATAAAGTAATCAGGTAAGCCTACGTCTTTCATCCTTTCTATTAGGATTGGGTATTCTACGCTATCATAAGCTTTTGAGATATCTAGCGTAACAAGTGCTGCAAACTGATTTTGACGCCGTGCCAGTTTGATTCCACTTTCCAAATCAACATGAGCACAACATATTGACATCCCTGGTCGGAAACCAATTTGGCAGGGACTCATAATTTCATTCTCAGCTACATATTTTGTCATTCGTGCATGTAGTACCCTCTCAATCCATTTTACAAAGTTATATGTTAGAGAAATAGGTAGAATGTTGTCAAGAGTGTACCCTCTGCTTTTATCTTTAATTAATGCTATAACCTTAGCAGTATTCCACGTGCTAAAAATCCATGCTTTTGATAAGGAATAATTAATAGCTTCCAGCAATACTTTTGGAGCGACCTCAAAGAAAAGATTTAGCATCTTCGTGGTGAGTTCGTCAGGACCTGGGGCTGCTGCTGGTAATCCTGACATCACAGCAGCTCTGCCTCAACAAAGTTATGGAGAGACACGACGAGAATCTTGCCTCCAATCCTGTGGCAATTGTGCTTAAGAAGTCTACTATTTCCGGTTTTGTAAGCACGGTTAAATCTATGTTTAACGGTCGTGGGATTATTTTCACTGTTCGTAAAAAGCGAAATAGAGCGCTCTTGTTACGTGACTCTGAAGGAAAATCAAAATGGCGAACATTATACTCATGTTTCGCTCTTGCAACTGTTCGTTTGAACGTTCCAGTAATAAACTTATTTTTCCAGTTTTGGGGACACTGATTGTGCATAAGTTGTTTCCATGCGGCTTTCCGTCTCTTGTAGTCTCTCGAGCACTCGTCATTCCACCAAATATGAGCCGCGGAGTCCTTGTTTCGGTTTATTTCAAAGGCTGATTTCTTTCGATAAGTGTCCAAGGTCATACAAATATTATCCGTATTATGCTGTCGTCCCTGTATTGATGTAAACTCAGCGCGTAGGTAATTTTTAAGTTTACTATAATCAATCAGAAATTGAGTTTTCTCATTCACCGCGTACCTTGGACATACTATCTAAAATAGGACCGGAACGTGATCACTGCTTGTACCCACATCAACAGTCTTCCATAATAAAGAGAGGCCTGGGCCCGAAAATGTAACGTCTAATACAGATCTCAACTGCCCTCGAAGGAATGTTAAACATCCAGAATTATGACAAACAAAATTATTTGTTGTAGTCCACTCCCATAGGCGTTTTCCACACTGATCCGTTTTAAATCCCCAAGATATATGATGCGAGTTAAGGTCGCCAGCTAATACCATCTTTTTTCAGCAATTTAGAAGAGCTGCATCTAGAGGCCGCGTATCCAATACACCCAAAGGAAAACAAGCATTAACCACTGAAAATGTCTGACCTCCCGGATGACTTATTTCAACGCCAAGAATTTCGCCATCACCAGACATTAACTGATCCGAAATTTTCGCTTTGTGACAAAACCTTCTCGAAACAAATGTGAGCAAACCGCCACCTCTCGACTGGCGATCTAAATGAAATGATCTAAAGTTAGGTAAATAGCCTTTATCAGGAGATAACCAAGTTTCTTGTAGCAAAATTAAATCCGGTAAAGCTTTAGAAACTAAAACATTTAAATCAGTAGAAGCAGCGAAAATGGATCTGCAGTTCCACTGTAACACTTTCATCTACCCTCGGATGACGATAACAACGTAGAAGCTACTGCCTCTTCCAAAATATTGGCTGATTTGATTTGGAGACCTTTCTTAGATTTTCGATTGAAGGGATATTAGAAGGATTCATGGGAGAAGCCCTTCTTTTCTGCGCACGTGCGTCAATGTCCATACTCGTAGGTTCCTGTCTATCTGTATTGTCCAAGCAGCTACCGGTTTTCCTTGACAAGCCAGAACTAGACGTGTGGACCTTGTGGAAAAGTCCTTTCTGCAGCCTTTACTGGCGCAGAGCGCGATGCCGTCCGAACATGACGTTCAAGAAGAAAACCCAAGGCCCACAAGCTATATACCCACTACACTCCCCTAGTTCCTTGACGTCTTCAGCGCGACGCCCACAATATTCAACATCCTCCACCCCGACAAATGTGTAAGTCCGGTTGTTCAGGAGAGAGAAATTCCACGGGCCTCGTCCGTGCTTAGAAATAAGATTTTGCATACTCCGTCGTAGGAGCACTTCCACTGACAAGCCCGCGGATCTCTTCTTTTTCTTCGTCTTTTCCAGTTTCTTGGTTCACCGTATGTGCTTGGCTCAGGCGTCGTCTTAGCAGTTTCGGCATAGGAGCTGGTGAAGACCTTTTGCGCCCGGAATGTGCGTAGGTCTTGCGTCCTTTCCTTTCCAGTCATGTGCAGGCAGACTTCCTTGACAAATTGGTATCGATTCAGCACCTCGTCTTTCGCTGCAAACAACGCTTGTATAGTCAAGCGAAATTCATTCAAGGCAATAGAACACTCCCGAATGTGAACTGGCATTTCTCTAACGATGTCCTTAATGGTCAACTTGTAGTATCCGCCGAAGTATTCCGCAAACATCTTGATCTGGTCAAACACAGGGCTCTTCCTGCCCACAGCATTAGCAGAATGGCACCTTTTCCAACAAGGTTCTCGCTTTCCACGAATCCCTTTAGAACCAAATTGTTCTTCTCCGTCATTCTGGTATCCTGGATAAGTGCCGTAGCAGTTCTCTCGTTCCTCATTACCTTCCTCACCATCACCACTCTGCCGCTCGTCCCAGTCGTCCGCTTCAATTGCTTCATCCGAAGGTTCCTGCAGCTTCGACTCCTCAGCACCACAGTACACATTGCTAAATGCGACTTTCATACATCGGTCATGCTTCCGAGTCTCCAAGTCTCTCTCAATATCGGGGTCTGTAATGCCAAGCTTGTCGTCACCAATAGCTCCCGTGCGCTTTTCAAGTTCCTCGAGGATTCCTTTTTTCAGTTGCTTGCTGCGCTCAACTGCATTTAGCAGCGATCCATCATCCTCTTCACAACAATTAGAGTCTGCGGAAATTGCCTCGAAGCTCTCTTTCAAGCATTTACCAGACAGAACGTGCTTGTGTCGAACTGAAGAACCAGCTTTGGCATTAAGTATTAGTTTTGGCAATTGAGAACCAAACTCACGTTGAGGTCGTCGCATTTCTTCTGCATCCGGTGTCACTGGTTGGCCACCGTCAGCTGTTGCAGAAGGCTGAGACATCCAAGGCGGAGATGAAACATTGAGCAGGTCTATGTGATGTTCTAGCAGAGCCAATGCGCCGATAGCAGCGTCTTCATATTCCAGAACGGAATCGTAATCTTCTTCCACCTGCTCGTCTGTCATGAAGGTCTCCAGCTCAGCTTCCAGCGTAGATAATTCAGCCTTCACCGCGTGCAGTCGACTGTGGAGCACGTGAAGCTCAGAGAGCTCGAGCTGTCCTGAATTGATGAGTTTGTTCACATCATTCACCGTCCTTAATCATTCGTTCCGACGAGACGCCCGCTTCTTACACACATGGTCCATGACATTCAGGTTGCAGAAGGACATCCCAGATCTGAAGCAACAGCTCGCGGGAGTGAAGGCTGGCTTCCCGGGTTTCGGCACAAAAAACGATGTGGAAAAGTCCTTTCTGCAGCATTTACTGGCGCAGAGCACGATACCGTCCGAACATGGCGTCCAAGAAGCAAACCCAAGGCCAACAAGCTCCCTATCCACTACACACTCCTAGTTCCTTGTCGTCTTCAGCGCGACGCGCACAATATTCAACCGACCTCCTTGACAGAAACGAACTACGCGAAATAAACACGGACAAGGAAGACACACGCACAAGCGCAACTCGCAACTAAAGATTTATTGAAGAAAAACCACATATATCAAGAACAGGATAAAATCACGTGGACCGATTAGAGATTGGCGGTTAAATAATCAATCTCCAGTTGGTGCAACAGAACCGAAGGCCTAGCGACGCACATATTGTCATACTTATGAATGAAAAACGCCTCAACAACCTCTCGCGCTTTCCTATCTTTATGCCGGGAAAGCACTTTCGTTTGGCGCAACACCGGATGACATTTGCAATCTCTGCAATGTAAGCATAAATTAGATGAAGGGTGGGCCTTCAATGAAGCCCTGTGATCCATCAAACGATTGTTCAGACATCTGCCGGTTTGGCCGATATAACACTTTCCGCAAGACAAGGGAATGAGATACACAGCACCCTTTCCACATTCAGCCAAACCGTCCCGGTCTCGGTGTTTGACATCTCATACACTCAACTTTTTTTCTTTACCTTCAACCTTCCTATCTACCATTCCGCATATACGACCCAACTTGTTCCTTGATGAAAAAACCACCTTAGCACCAAATCGATTTCCAACCTTTTTCATACGGTGGGAAAACTCATGCAGATACGGAATGCTTATGATGGGCTTATCTTTATCTCTGGCCACCTTGTTACCAACGTCCTTGCTCTCCTGCTTGAACTTAATCAATAACCTTTCGCTGAGGGAAGCCAGATTCACTTCCGGAAAGTTTGATAACCTGAGCCTGTTAAGCTGGTTAGTGAAAGCCTCCGACATTTGATGTGGACGCGATTTGCGCAGAGCAGATTCTAGGCACGACAAGGCGATACCATTTTTCACCAACTTGGAGTGACAAGATCTAAAATCAAGAATGGGCTTGACCGACCTAGGCGAATACAACCAACTAGTGTGCTCCTGCCCAATCTTGATTTTCAAATCCAAAAACTGAATACAATTTTCGTTTGAGACTTCAAAGGTATAATTCAAACCCCGCCCCTTTTCCTTGAACATCTTAAGCACATTCACCATAGAAGTTACACAACTGTTCCTCTCCACAAAAACAGGATAATCGTCTACATAACGCAAAGTCTTAAGAGCCACGGATCCCAAGTCCACTTCCAGGTCGCAATCAATCCTGCTCAGAAG